>BDMV01000003.1:3736214-3796844 GCA_008326285.1 Oryza officinalis | reverse complement strand
AATTCACACTTTGAGTTGCTATCGACCTTAGTCCTGTTTTGAGATCTAACACAAAGCCTGTTTTCGATTGTAATTAAGGATAGTACCGGGGTTTTAGCCGGTCTTACCTAATACATGTGATTATTTTATGTTCTTGCATGTGTTTGCCACTTATGCATGCGGATTGGTAAATATAAATACATTGATTACCAGATATCCTCAGGATCTCTCTGTGGTTGGTATATTTATATTGGCTAATTGGCTTGTATAGGTTTGCACTAGGGTATTAGCTAGTGCGTTTATCTTCATGCTGCCCTCATCGGCCGATTCCAGTAATTTGCTATAAATATGATAACCTAAGCCGATGAGATTAGATCTACTTTATTAGTTCTGTCTTATTACTACTTCAAGTAAGCCGATATAGGTTTGCCCTATCGGTCAGGCTCCCACGATGCGACATCGGCCTATCGGCCGATCGGCCATCGGTTCTCACATGGTTTACTTGTTTCTTGTTGATTGCAGATCAAATCAACTGGCACGCTCTACTTACGACTAGGCAAGCCATTTGGACCTGCACTGGAGCTAAGCAGATCTCCCAGGCCGCCGTGGAAACGCGGAACCCGTTTGGTTGCTGGACGGGTCGAAATTCTGCGCCAACAGCGCTGAAAGTTTTTCGTCGTTTCGTTGAGTAGATGTAGCGAATGACATGAAATGTTTTCGTGACATATGAGTGCGGCGACCGAATAGAGTTATATACAAAGAGGTAACACAAAGTTACTAACTGTAAATATTACAAACATGTAGCTGTATGTACAGACACACTAGAGGTGGACCACTACTGCCGAGCCCTCTTGCCCCTGTCTCTCCTACCCTGGGCCCTAACGTGTCCCTGCGAGTACGTCAAACGGTCCGATGGTACGGCACGACCTGCCCATCCCTCCGGTACTGGTGTGTTCGCTGGCTGCTCCTGGGTCTGCGGTGGTGGAGCTCCGCCAAGCTGTGACGAGCCAAGTATATCCTGTTGTGTCACGTCCTCCAAGTCGTCGTCGTAGAAATGGTCGCTAGGACCAGCCCCGCCGGCGTGTGAAGAGGACGCTCCTGCACCAAAGATCCCCGCCTGAAACCCTGTGGGAGGAATGACATAAGATTCATGGAAGTAAAAAATTCTTGTATGAACGAGTACAACGAACGTGAATAACGGATCACGCACGCTCACCTAGAGGGACACGCGGCTGCATGTCTAGACGAGGGATCGACGCTCTGTGCGACGAACTGCTAGCTCCAGCAAAGGTGTGGGAAGGCAGAGGGGGACCTGCTTGTGCGTTTATTTTGTTGTGACGTGGTCATGTTAGCGATAATAAATCAAATATTATGGAAATAATCTATGGGCATAGCAGTACCGTGGGAAGCCGCTGCTGTAGGTCGCACAACGTCGGCCCTAGGGGCGTGTGGACATGCTGGCTGTGGACCACCTGGAGGTACCGCGTCCACGGCACTGCGACAAGAGAAGAAGCGCATCACAGCGCTCATCTTCGACTGCATCCGGTGGAACGTCAGCCTCTGCTCAGGTTCATTGAGGTGTAACCCAGCGTCTAACCTGACTAGCACCGAGTTAATATCGGCGTTGACCGCTCGTGCAGCGTCGACCTATTCACGACATATGAAAGCATGTCAGTATCAATCCGAGAAATAAATGAAACAAGCGAGCATAAGTTGAACATACCCCCAAGAAATACTCTCGGTCACGGTGTGTGGGGTACGCGTCCGTGACAGCGGCAACGTGTGGCTGTGGAGCGGCTGGAGTGTACGTCACACGAGCACGAGTGCGAGGTAAGTACCAGCGGAGGTAGTCACGGTAGTGGTCGTCTGTGTGTGGAAAGATCTCTTCGATCACCTCCTCCGGTGCTAACAACCAGTCGTCCACGAACTGCTGTACGCGTGGTGCCCACAGTGTGCCGGCCAGCTGTCCTCGGCGGGTCAACCTGTGAAGAGCAGACACTTAGATAGCTCAATGAATGTAGAAACATCATATGTGTAATTTGGACGCATTGTACTCACGAGTGGTCTGCAGGGAGGACGGTAGGCGCCATGTCTCCGGGGAAAACCTGCCTCAGCCCAAACTGCCGCATCACCCGCTGCGGGCAGTGAGGCTCGACGAAGATGTCGAACACCATCGGCATCGTCGTGAGCCAGTACGCCGCGTCACGTGTGCAGAGGGACGAAAGTCCAAGCGGTGCTCTCGCTGCCACCGCCTGCTGCGTGTACGGCTGCCAGACGACGTCGTTGGGCTGGAGACGGTCGAACTCGAACACGAAGTCCGGGTAACCCCGTCTTACCTGCACGTGGGCGTAACGACGCTGCGAGATACAAATATGGTACAAATATAATTGATTGTTACAGACGAACGTGAAAGAAAATGGACGGTGCAATGTACGAAAGAACTACTCACCCCACGTCGACACCAGTACGTCCCCATCGTGGAGCCGTCCTCCGGCCACTCCGCGCTGCGTCCTGTCCCGTACGGTGCAGGGTCCACCACAGGCCGTCCTATGGCAAACCTCTCAGCTGCCGAAAGCTGAACCAGCAGAGGGCAACCAGCGAAGAGCGCTCCCGCGTCGGTCTTCGTGCATGCCTCACACAGGGCACGGTAGGTGGCCGCTAGCACTGCTGACCCCCAGCTCCACCTAGGCACGTTGCCTAGCTCAGCATCCGCGATGCCACGTGCGTAGTGGATCAAACCCTTGTCCACGGCGTGGCCTGTAGTGCTGGTGAACATCACCCCTCCGAACAGCCAGAGCAGGTACGCCTCTAGGGCGCGTCGAACCGAGTAGTCATCGGTGTTCGGGTGGAGCTGGTCAGCCTGTAGCAATGAACCAAATATTAGTACAAATGAATATATTTGTTTAAAAAACCATAAACCCGTTCAAACTTTGAACTTACAGTGAACTGAAGTAGCCAAGCCTTGCTCGGGCCGGCGGTAGTGTACGGGTGTAGGCCAGTGGGCGGAGGTACACCCGGAAGGCGCATCACGTGCGCGAAACGTTCCGTGAGATCCTCCTTCCATCCCCCAGCACCGTCCACAGGCCCAACTGCGTCTCCAGCGAGAGGTAGACCCAGGTCGTACAGCAGAGACCACTTCTCCTTTGGTTCGTTCTCAATCCAATGGGTGAAATTTCGGATAGATGATCCCGACCTCCTTCTCATTGTGGGTGGATCGTCATGCAGTGGACCAAGAGGTATGGGAGGCTCGTCAACTTCAGCTTGTGACTGACGAGATTGCTCGTCTGTTTGCTTACTTGTTAACTCATCCAACCTTCTCCACAACTCATTAAATTTCTTCTCTTGATTCTGTGCACAGAGCCTCTTGAAAAGATCCGTCAGATGCTTGTTCTTGAATTGCTTGTAGAAATTAGCACCCATATGACGCATGCACCACCTACTATGTACATCGGGCCACCTTGCTGGAATTCCCTTCTCATACCAACCGTTCTTCAGGTATTCAATAGCCCGCAACATGCCCGCATGGCGATCATGTATAAGGCAAACATTGGGTCTCATACGGACAACTGCCATGTGCACTCTTTCCAGGAACCAGTACCAGCTTTCAGTGTTCTCGCTCTCTACAAATGCAAAAGCCATAGGTATCACCTGATTGTTCCCATCAGCTCCGATCGCTGTCAATATCTGACCTCTATATTTACTGGTCAGAAATATTCCATCTATGCATAGTACAGGACGACAATGCACAAAAGCGTTGATGCAAGCACCCAATGAGAAAAATGCTCTTTGCAGCACACTCTTGGTAGGATCATGAAACGATGGAAATGTATGGATGTCATAGTAGGTATTACTATTCCTCTGTGCAATGTTGGCTAACAGACGAGGCAAATTATCGTACGATGCTTCAAATGTGCCATACCTCATCTCTATAATCTTTTGTTTGGCCCTCCAAGCCTTGGCATAACTTATGGTGTACTTGTATTTGTTTTCAATGTGGCTAATAATTGATCTTGGTTCAAAGCCACTGTTGAAGACAACACTGCTATACATCTCACTTGCAACAAAAGCTATAGTGATGTTGCGGTGATACTTTTCCACCCCTTGTAAGTGGCACTGATGCTCGGTCACTATACTAACTTTCCAATAATCAAACCATTTACCCTTATATGCATGGATGCACCATGGACAATCTTCCCTCACGCACCTTACTTCGTACACATAGTTCGTTGACTTGACCACCCTAAACTCTCTCTGCAATGAGACCGCCCAATGCTTCACCGCCTCCTTCATATCCTCCTTATGAGCATACCTATCACCCTGAATTACCTCGTTCTCCTTGTATTCCCAGGGTGTATGTTGCCCCTTTGAGATAACAAGTCCTGAGTAGTCCTCTTTTGTCCAATCAGTGGGCATTACATCGTCTTCCTCATCGGATGACAAGTCGCCCTCCGCTTGCTCGTTATCCGAATCTTCCCTCTCCATTCCATCGACGATTGTACCGACTATCTCCCCCTCATTCGCCATGCCCATGGCCTGCACGACCCTTATTTGATTTTCGTCATTGTTTGATGGTCCAACACAATCGCCCACATGGCTAGGACCCTCAACATCTTCAGTTTCTATTCGAAGGTTTCTATCCTTTTCATGCACCGAAATAAAAATAACAAGGGGCCATGAGCGTTCAAAAGCCATCTCCACATACCGTCTCCAAGCATCAGTGCTATCCATGGGCATTAGTTCCCAAAAATAACCTTCTGTTGCACGACTCATTACAACAGCTACTGACATTGTGTTGACTTCTGGGTCTATTCTAAATCCTCGCAGCAACCAACTATAAATTGACTGAAATGTTCTCTCGCCAGGCCTATCAATGCCCTTCGATGTCATTCTAAAATCTGACAGATCAACACCATCTGGACCAAATCTAAGGTTGCCTTGACCGTGTACTAGCTGAAACATGACCTTACTTGACATTCTGCCTAATGAAACAAAAAAATAGGTTAACTAACTTTGAAACATAACCACCTGATCTAATGTCAAATTCATCAATATGTACTACGCCATAAGTTGAAGTTTCTGAAAATGTATTATCTGTCCTAGGTCTCAAATTCTACAAATCGGATACGTGCTCCAGATGTATCATATAACTCAAATATATTATATAGTTTGCACTATGTCCTAAGTCTCAATTTCTATAAATATGTCGTATGCCTTTGTTCTTAAATTATACAAACAAACAGTGTGCTCCAGATCTACTAAAATATATGACAGTACAGCTAAAATGCAACGTAAATTTCAAAAAGAATACCGTGTTTACCTGCTGTGGAGTCAGAAAATGGACAGGGCTTCGCCGCTTTCCTTCAGCTCTCCCTCACCCCTCTCTCTCCTTCTTTTTTTCTGGATTTTTAGTGAATATAATGAAAATTTGCAGAGAGGGAGGGGTTATATATGGGGGGGGGGGGCTAAAAATCGCCCTCCCAAAGGGCGTTAAGGGGGCCGCCTGCAAAACCGGCACGGGCAAAAATCGCCCTTCCAGAGGGCGGCGAGGGGGCCGCCTGCAAAAATGTCATCCCTCGCCGCCCTGTGCAGGCGGCACCCCCAACAGTGAAAAATCGCCCTTCCAGAGGGCGGCGAGGGGGCCGCCTGCAAAAATGTCATCCCCCCTTCGGACGGCCGTCCCCCGCGGGCCAACGGCCGTGTGCCACGTCACTAAAATCGCCCTCTGGGAGGGCGTTTTTTAAAAAACGCCCTCCCAGAGGGCGATGGGCGATTAGTTTTGTAAATTTTCAAAATAGAAAATTATTTTTGTAAATCTTTTAATAAATAAAATTAAAAATAAAAAAAACTCCGAGACGTGCCTCCGCACCTGTGTTGGCGAGGTCGTCCCCTCAGCTGGGCCCATTTCAGATTGCTTTGGCTCAGCTTGCACTATGAGCTGTGGCTTAATTAGGCCATCCCCATAGGTGTCCTCGGCTTATAGCCTTATTCATGCCGTTCGGCTCGTTATCGCTTTTGAAGCTGGAGTCGTCTCCCAGCAGAGACGTGCGTTCCTTTGCAGAGATACATGTCTCTCTACGCTTCTCAGCCTCTTTTCGTCGAGTCACAGAGCCAGACATCACATTGGGCGATGTGATGGCTCGTGGACACTACTCCCACACCAGCAAATTTCCTTTCCACCCTCAGCCTCATTGCTAGGAGGAGCCAGAGGTGGCGGGGAGGAGTCGGAGGCAGCAAGTTGGTGGAGGAGCCGTCGGCGGCGCGACAAAGATGGATCTGTGACGGCGACAACCTGGGGACGACGCGGCCTACCAGTTCTGGCCTCCCTACCAACCACAGGAGTTGGCGGAGGGGGAGAGGGGCGGTGTTGCCCCGCGTGCCACTCGTCGTCGGCCACCAGCACCCGCGTGCCGCTCACTGTGCAAAGGGAGAGAGAGGCAGTGGTGAAGCTCCATGGACGGGCGGGCGGTGGTGAAGCTCCATGGAGTTGGTGGCGCAACAGAGACGATCTGCGACAACGACGACGACCTGGCAACGGCGTGGCCCACCAGATCTGGCACGGTGAAGTTGAGCTTCATCAGTTGGAGAGCTCCGGCGATGAGAGAGCTCTGTCGATGACGGGCGGGGCGGTCGGCGATGGCAACGGGAGAGCTTCAATGGCGACGGCGCGACACGGTGCAAGGCGGGGAGGTTGGCGACGGCGACGGGGCAGGCCCGGCTGCCGACGTGGTGGACGGCAGCAGCACGAGGTTGAGAGGTCGACGACGGTGACAGGCGGAGGGAGAGAGACGAGCGGGAGGAGGGGCGACGAAGAAAAAGATAAGAGGGGAGAAGCTGGGCGGTCGGTGGGTGGGCTGGGAGTAAATGAGAAAGATAAGAGGGTGGTCGGTGGGCTAGGGGTAGGGAAGGAAAAACATACATGTGGCTTCGTGGGTTAGCGTACAATCGTTGTGGGCTGAAGTGTCTTCACCTTGTTGCCTAAGATTTGGTAAGATCGGTTGGAGTATCCTCCATTGAGAAATGGGTGTCCCATGAGTGCCTCAATTCATATGGCCTACGTGAGGATACTAATAAGGTGTGGTCTTTATTGGGGATGCCCTTAGTCTTTGGGCCTACATGGCAGCTAAAGAAACTCAATAGCTTTGCTTGCACTGCTATTGCCCTTACATGTAGCATATGCGAAGATACAGCCAGTATTTTGGCTGTCACTTCAGCCTAATTCAGGTACTGGGACTTGAAAGTATTTTTTCGTGTGCTTCCCCTGCCTTTCACAAGCTTTTGTGAAGTTTGTAGACTTGCCTTTCAGAAAGATTTTAGAGGTTTAATGGGAAAATATATTTTGGAAACCATATATAGTATGTAAAATTTGTTACAGGACACTCAAAATTTATGTAATTTATCGATAGACATCGCAAAAACATGTCACGGCTGAAAGACACCCTAAAAAACTGGTAATTTGCTAGAGGATATTTTTGGCTCAATTGAAGAGAGAAATTCTTTTAAAAGACAAGAATATCCCTAGGTTCAAAAGCTTTTGAGCTGAGAGTGAAGTGAAAATGGAATACGATGTATGCTAGTGATATACTTGGGGAATGACAAATTTAGAGTTGCATAATTTCTAAATTTTCGCTTTAACACTATGTTTGAAGCATGCGGTTATAGGGGTATTCTCGTCTTTCTTAAGAATTTGTCTCTCTAATTAAGTCAAAAGTGTTATCTAGCAAATTACCAGTTTTTTAGAGTGTCTTTCAACCGTGACATATTTTTGCGATATCTATCAACAAATTACATAAATTTGGATGTTTTATAGCAAAATTTGCCTATACAGTAAACATCTAGAAACTCATGTATAATGATAAATGGACGTTTGAGATTTATCCATGTCATTCTGAGTAAAACTTTTACTCTGATAAGATGTATAAATCTCAAACGTTCATTTTTATATCTGCGATAGTTTTCAGGTTTCTACTATGTGATGTACATTTTGTATTTTTCCGCGTTCGAGAGTTTCATGAGCTTATACAAGTATTGGGCTTGGCATCCAAAGCCCTGTTCTGGACCGGCCTAAGCAGAGGCAAGCAAGGTCCAGGGCCAGTACCAGTATGTACTACTCCTATCAGCAAAGCCCAACCAGAACACAACCGTGCATTGACTCTGCAGAATTGCCTACACTGCAGTGTGCATAGCACTGCACAGGCACGCCCAAGCCATGCTGTCCAACGGCTTATGCTTTGCAGGCAATAATGGCCCCCATCTTGGCTTCCAAAGCTCATGCATTTGCATCTGCCATCTGTCTGGGGTAGATAGAGAGAGGGCCACCAAAAGGTAATCTCTCTACCAGTTACAGTGCGTGGGGCACCCTGTAAAAAAGATGGCTTCTTTGCATATGCCATCACAACACGGTAGAAGACAGGAAAGCCCCAGTGTGCAGCTGCCCAGCTCGGCACAGTCGCGCAGACGAAAAGGCAAAAACCTGTCTCTTGGACAGGCCACAGACAAACGAAACGTCCCCCACGGCGAGCAGAGCAGAGCTCCTAGTAATTCAAACACCACTGCATCGGGTCATGCGCTCCTGTACCCGCACTGTGATTACTGATTAATCCGGCAGCAAAAAGATTATGCTTAAAACTGAAGAATTCACTTGAGGATGCAGTAATCATCAGAGTAGCGAGATGTGTGTTTCTGAATGATTCATTTCATGAGTGCTTGAAGATTTTCACAGGATTTGCATCAGGAGTTGTATAACCAGGGTCCAAGGATTGTCTCAGGAGGGTCTGAATGATATACCTCCTGAAGTTTTAAGTGTACAACTGCATTGTTTGCTCCCATAATGCCCTGTTTCAGATCGGCAGCATCCCTCAACGGTCCTTAACCCCATATGTTCGTTCGATCGATATGGACGCATTGCCTCCAGCGTTCAGCTAAGTTCACAGCGACTGCATTTAATACCATTCCTACGCTTGAAAATTGCAGTATACCATCTAGCCGAATAATACCATTCCTACGATTGAAAACTGCAGTATACCATCTAGCCGAATAATACCACTCCTACGCTTGAAAATTGCAGTATACCATCTAACTGAATAATACCATTCATATGCTTGAAAAATTGCAGGATACCATCCAACCGAAATGCTATGTTGAAAAGTATAGCACAGTGGCACCGTTCGTTTCTAATTAAGATACAAATTTTATCTTAATTTTGTTAGCACACTTTTTAAACTGTTAAACTGTGTATTTTGTGCGAAAACTTACTATATAAAAAATATTTTGAAATATCAAATAAATTATTTTTTAAATTCATAATAATTAAAACTTAATTAGTTGTATGTTATTTTTTGTGTCATAACTTTTAACATCATCTTCATGATCATCATAGAAAGGAAGACCACCTATCAAACATCAACCTGAACCCCGTTCTTTTCTCCAACTGCTATTGAGTAAAGTTGATTTTCGTGACACGCTTTTCAAACTGCTAAACGGTACATTTCGTACAAAAATTTTCCATATGAAAGTTGTTCTAAAATATCAAATAAATTCATTTTTCAAGTTTATAATAATTAAAACTCAATGAATCACACGTTAATATTATCTCGTTTTACGTGAAACCCTTTATTTTATTTTTATTCTTAGAAGATTCAAAAGTAACATTATCTCGTTTTACGTGAAACCCTTTATTTTATTTTTATTCTTAAAGATTCAAACACCAACCAAGTATTGACTACTCCTGCACCTCAGTCGTTTTGATCTTAATCCACCTCCACACCGTTAATCCAACAACCAGCCCTCCCTTCGCTTTCTCTCTGCCTCCACTACAATACAAAAGCTCAAGAACCCACGCACGCGCGCACCCACCCACCCCACGACGTCTCGCTCGCTCGCGCTCCACCTCCCTTCTCGGCTCCTCCTCCCTGCAGCGCCGGTGGGGGTGGCCCCCACGGTCGCCGGCGACCGGAAGCCCTTCGCCAACGGGGGCCGTCGTCATCCGTGTCCGTCCCCGCCGCGCCGCGACATTCTCGGACTGGTCCGTGTGTTCCCTTGCTTGCTTTGCCCCACCCCCGTTGGTTTCCTTGTTCCTTTCCTTGCACGGTTGATCCGGTTTTGGTGCGGTTTCCTCCCGAGCTGCGCTGTTTGCCTCCCTGGGGTTGTGGTCTCTGGTTCCTCGACCCGGAATTGGAGCGAATTGGCGCGGAGGGGAATGGGATCTTGCCACCTTGGCCCTCCCTCCCGTGCCCTTTTCGGGCGTGTCGCCGTGTTCCCGGGGTAGGAGCAGAGAACACCAGCATGGCGTCTTTCATGTTTCGATTTCTCCCTTGTCTCTTTAGCTCGGCCCATCCGCAATTCAGTGAGCGTTAGTTTTCAATCCGAGAGAAATTTCAAAAAAAAATAATAATCTGAGGCTGCTTGCCTTGTTCTAAACGTCGCGGTTTCTTATCTTTCCTGACTTGCTTCTTCTGCTGTTTCTGTATGTCCCCAGGCTATGGCCATGATCTAGTGGAGGCAATTTTCGTTATTGCTGCTGTTTCCGTGGTGGTGAGTTGAATGAATGAATAAAGAATGATCAACCTGATTGATTTGAGCGCCGGAGCCAGCGCCAGGGTTGCCACAAGAGATGGTATGTTTATGCAACCAACTAGCAAGTTGGGAATGATTTTGTTTGCTTGAACACTTGCCTACATGATTAGCTATGTGATGATTTTCTCGTTGCAAAAATTATTCTGCTGATGATTCTTCAGTTAGGAAGGTATGAGTCATCCTAATTATGGATTTTCAACTCTCCTTGCAGGTTCTCCAGTTCGAGAAACTCAATCGGAAAGGAAGGAGTATGCTGATCTCAAGACAGTAAGCTCCATATTTTTCCGACTATTCATTTTACCAACCATGTGCTTGTCAGGTGTCAACTGTCAATTGCTTGCAATGTGCTGATCACTGTATGATCCATGTTGGCAGGTGACTGGCAGCGTGCGAAGGAGCTCGTCAGATAGATCGTGTGGTAGTGGTACACCCATGAAAGTGCTGATAGCGCAGGAGATGGCGAAGGAGGGGGACACAAATCAGAAGACCACTAGTGTTGTAGCAAAGCTGATGGGTCTTGATGATGATGCAGCCCTTCCTAAGCCTGTTCAACCTTCCAACAACAGGAGGAGATTTCCGGATGGCCATTTGTCTGCTATGTTGGCAAGAGTTAATAACCAAATGTCGTTCGACAATCACACAGGCTTCGTCGAAAATATGGAATATAAGGATGTCTATGAAGTTGGATACCAGCCACCAAGCTGTGAACATTTGAGCAATGAATTCCCACAAAGAAGACCACACGAAGATCATGACAAGAAAAGAATGGATCTTGTCCGCCAGAAGTTTGTTGAAGCAAAGCAGCTAGCGTCACACGAGAATCTTCTCCAATCAAAGGAATTCCATGAAGCTCTCGAGGTTCTGAATTCAAATAAAGACTTGTTTCTCAAATTTCTTGAAGAACCTAACTCGCTCTTTGTGAAACAATCTGGTGAATTTCATTCTGCACCAACATCACCCCAGAGGAAGCGCATCACTGTATTGAAGCCCACCAAATCAGTGGAGTTGAAAGGTGAAAAGGAAATTAAAAGGCAGCAAGACCAGACGGTCAATGGAAGTAGAGTAGAGAGAAGCAATACTCATAGGAGGTCTCATTCAGGTGGCGGTCATGCCAAAGCAGAAAGGCTTCCGCAACACACACGAATAGTGGTTTTAAAACCTAGCACTGCTCTTACTTCAATGGAGTATTTTCAGAAAAATGGGCATGATAACCTAGATGATTCTGAAGCTCCTGTTATATCAAGGCATTTGAGTGATGAGATAAATTGGTCGGCACAGGACATGTGCCACCAACATGATGAATCTTTTCGAGGTTGCATGCAGTCAAATATGTTCATCAGAGATAGAGCATACTATGGATATGCTGAAGAAGAGGGTAGTAGCTTCAGTGACTCGGAAATTGGAAGTCCAACATCACGCCATTCTTGGGAGTACATCTACCGGTTTAGCAATCCTTACTTCGGCTCAACTTTAAGCCATGCTTCTTGTTCTCCTGACTTGCTTGTAACTAGGGAGGCTAAGAAGCATACCTCTGATAGGTGGCCAACTGTATCTTCTAATGAGATTAGCCAAGAAAAGGTGCTGGTGCAGAGGAGCTTGAGCACACTCGGTGAAATGCTTGCGATGTCTGATATGAAGAAAAAAGGGGCTGCTGAACAAGTGGTCACTAATACCAGAGACCAGTTGTGCAGCAATGAACCAAGACTTGCAGTACCATCTAAATGTTCTGTTGATGGAGACGGAGAAAGCTCCCTCAAGAAAATTTCAAGGTCAAAATCTGTTCCAGTCTCATCAGCAGCCTTTGACAGCCTGAGGTTAGATGATGGATGCTCAAATCCTGAACATGAAGAACCCACATCATCAAAGGAGGAAATCAAACCCAAGAATGGCAAGTCATCTCTCAAGGGAAAGATTTCAAGTTTCTTCCTGAAACGCAAGAAAGCAGGAAAAGATAAGCTTGCCCCATCCCCTTTGGGGGCCTTGGGTACCAGAGTTCCGTTGGCCAGTAATGCATCAATAGTTAGCTCAGATGTATCACAGACTGAATGGACTAGCTTACATGATGATGTTGCTTCAGAAAATTTAGAGAAGTTTGATATTGCACCAACAGTAGTTCCGGTCAATGAACCTGAAGCAACGTCTTCATCTAAGGTACTTTACTTTCTTTCTTTATTAACTTGCATGCATAGTTAGCTTGCTTCAATTTGAATATGGTAAATATTAGTATGTATTAACTTGGATGGTTTTTGCAGCCTCCCATAATTACTCTTGAGAAAGCACTCTCGTTTGAGATCCGAAATTCCCACTTTGATCAGCCCAGCCCTACATCAGTTCTTGATGCATCATTTGAGGATGCTAGTGAGAAGTCACCCAATTCATCCGAACACACAACTATCGCTAAACAAGGTAAACCATTATGAGTTATCATTGCTCTTCATGATTAACCCTTGCTGGTATGACTATGAGCTGTTATTGCTGACACAAAATGAGGCTGTAGCGCCAATAATTTGTGCTTAATCATTTGTTGGCTAGGCCATAGTACTTGTTGCGTCCTTCTCTAAAATTAAACCCGACATTTATGTTGCTCGCAGAACCTCTATCTAGATCTCTTCCTATTGGATCAATTGCACGGACTTTATCATGGGATGATTCTTCACAAGAGGCTACGTTCTGTACAGCCAAAGGAGATAGTCATGAGCAAGATCAATATGAATTCATCGAAAAGATTCTATCTTCTGCTGGGTTCGTCAATGAAAAGACCAGCGATATTTTCGTGCGGTGGCATTCGCATGATTTCCCTCTAGGCACCGGCGTGCTTGACCAGTTCTTGGAACGCAAGGTGGAGGATGCCAAGTGCAGGGAGAGGCGGTCAAACCAGAGGCTCTTCATCGATTCCGTCAATGCTGCCCTACTAGACATCGGCCAAAGCAAGCTTTGGGGCGCTTACCCTTGCAATGATCCACACATTAACAATGCACGGAGAGCTGCCCCGGGCGAGGTGCTGGTTGTTGATGAGGTATGGAGGTTACTGAAAGGTTGGCTCTCCGACGACGATGGCGAGAAATATATGGTCAATGCGGTGGACAATGCGGGGCTAGTGGCTGATTGGGTTGTCGGCAAGGAGATTCAAGGCAGGTCATGGCCCGAAGCACTGCGGTTGGAGGTGGATGAAATCAGCAAGGAGATATGTGGGGAGGTCCTGGACGAGTTGGTTGGGGAGGCATTTTCAGAACTAGCTGGGTGTCATTGAAGCTGCATTTTATTTTCCCTGCCTGTGGTGTCCACCTATTGCTTTTATTTCCAATCTGGTGGAGACCAAGGCTCATGTGCACTCCCCTGAGGCTCTTACTCTTGTGTATATTGCCCTCGTTACTGCTCTGTATGTTCAAGATGTTCCCACTCCCTCTCTGTTAAATGTCACTGCCATTCATACATTCTACAGCAATAACGTTTATGAATCGATACAGCTGCATTCCAAAATCTTTCTGCCCCACATGCATGAAATTTTGTGTATGATGATAAGGGTGACAAAATAGAGGCCAAAAGCTGGAGCAGGCTCTAAGAAGTGTGCAGCCTTTTGTGGTAAACTGCATTTTTCCTAGAGTTTGCCACTGTTTATTAACTCCCAAGCAATATTGTACAGGTGTAATAAGAGGGTGGCCATGTGCATCTCTCCTTGGAGGCCTACAACAGTCCAATGCATCACCTTTCTTTTCCACTTTGTTTACTGATTCTTTTGTCCTCCTCTGCCTTCACCATTTGTTAATCTTGCAGATGGGCAACCTGCATGGCTGCATTCAGGATGTTGTTGATTAAAAATGAGCAGGTAGGAAGCAAAGTCCATTGACATTCCTGGGGAATAACAGCCTTTTTGCTGATGTGATGAGTATCCTTTAATTCTTTTATGGATCCAATGGCTAACTTCCTAGATGTGCTTTTATAATGATTTGCCCCTTGCTTAGTATTAGTAGTAGTATCTTTTAATTAGGCTAGGGTTTTCTTCCAAGTATTGTGACTTGTGTGCCAGCTCGGTTGTATTGCTTGCTGTGGTCCCTTTAAGATGAACTGTACTGATCTGTCGAGGGCTGATTGCTGGATCTTGCGGTCCATCAACAGTACACAACTTCTGGTGTCCATTTACCGGTCAACTTTCTGAATCTTTTAGGTGCAGGTGCAGCAAGCCAGAAGCCAACCATGTTGATGAAGCACTCTTGATTATTAGCAGTAAATTACATGTGTCCTTGATGACAAGTTTTGTCCATTCGTACCAAAATAATTGCAGAAAAATCTGAAAAGTTCCCCTTGCTCTCAGTCGTTTACTCGTCAAAACTGTTCACACGATCACTTCCCTTGATCAGAAGGCACCTGACTAATTTGGATGCTTATCCTGACCAGTTGTTTTCGGTCACTACAGTGCTCGCTATCAAACATTATTTTTCGCCTCCTGTTGCAGTGCAGTAAGACTGTGAGACATAAATAACCCTGTCTGGAAAACAAAGTATCCATGTCCATCTTATAATGAATTACTAGTCCGTGCTACTTTGCAACTTGACTGGACTGGTTACTGTTTTTCGTCCAGATATCATCCGTTCCTCGTTGCCTTTGCCGTTGCTGGTATGGATCGATCGGCAAACAAACAAAACGCTGCTGTGCACAAAGCTCTGGCGTGTTCGTGGTGTACATGACCGTCCATGCTCGTTTTGTTGTTTCCGTTGGATCATGCTGCTCGCGTGAAGCATGAATCGCCAAGTGCATGACATAATGTATGTATGCTTCGTGGAAGCATCCAGCAAGGCGAAATTTAATCATGCATGCCACACCAGCTGCTGTGCCTGTACAGTCCAGTTACTCGGGATGAGTTGCCTAGCTTGCTGCCCCTGAACCTGTAGTAATTTAGCCATCGCCGCTGTCTTTCGCTGGCCTGGCCATGCATGCATCCAACAGCTGAAACCGAAGAATCTTTCGATGCCCTCCTGGCCTTTCGACGACAAAGCAGCACGATGATTTCAGGTCGTTCTCTCGCGTGGCTGCTGCTCCTCATTTGGACCGCAACGCCTCCCTTGTCTCGTCCGGCGTTTTGTCTAGTGATGCAAGTGGGTAGTCTCATTACCCGTATAAAAACCCATTTGTTAGTTTATTTTTTATATGGTAGTACAAAATTTAGAAGAAAAAATAAATTAGAAGTGAGATAAACGGACAAAAAAAAGCCCGCTTGCCCGCCCCGTTTGCATCCCTAGTTTTGTCCCGTCCCCTGTTCTCTCGCGTGCACGCAGTTGAGGCGTTGAAGCTTCCACTCGCGCGTTTGTCGCTAGCACGCGGCACACATCCTCTCATGCATGTGTCCATGCATGTATCCGCTGATCTGATCTGTAAAACAGAGTGACAAATGTTGGTCTAATTGCAGGCTTTCGCACAATAATAAAAGAAAGACCAACGAGCTGTAATTAGCGATGGACCCTTTGTCATTTCATTTGCTCGATCCATTGCGGCCCTAGCTAGTTGTCTAGTGTACTTCAAGCTTAATTTTTTTTTGTCTGAAAAGCGAGCTAATACGACATGATCAACCATTTCTTGTGTACCTAATCATCTATACTCATATGCACGTGATCTTGGGCCACCCCCAGTAGTACCTGTAGAGAGGCCGCATTGGTCGGCTCTTAAAAACGCCTTGTCCGTGCAGCTGTGCTACCTACGTAGGTACACTGCTGCCTGCGCGCTAGCTAGTGTCCTGTAGCGTCGTATCGATCGACAAATCATGGCACACGAAGCCCTGAATAATAGCCCTGCTTGCATCAGTTGCAGGTACAATCACAGGTAGTAGGTCCTTGCAACTGCAACAGTAATGCTGCACTGTACTGCTACGCCGCGCGGCGGAGTACATGCATTTGCATTGCATGGCCACGCAGTACGGCGGCGAGCGAGGCATCGTCAACAGTCACATGCACGGACGCCGCCCCCACCGCCCCACGCATTGGATTGGATTGGACTGAACCGGACCGCATCGTGGTGTGGTGGACCGCTTGGCATCACTGCGCATCAATGGCGTACGAGACAACGATGCAAGGACAGGGGAGGGGAGGGAGATGAGGGAGGCCAGGCTTAACGGCATCCCTCTCTCTTGGTGTGTCAGGAGAAGATAAAGTGGCCTTTAACTTCTTCTTGATGTTTGTTTTCTTTGGGGGTGAAAAGAGCAAAGAGAGACTGAAGTGAAAGTGATAATATCGGCCAATAATCCGAAGTGTCAACCATGAAGTATGGAGAGTGAAGTTATGGACATTACTTCTGAATGAAAGTAGCACATGTCTACATGATTGAAGGTGTCACCACCACATAAAAGGACAATTCATGCAACATGATGAGAATAACATCGAATCATGTAGACCCATCACCTTTGGTTTCAACAACAATGCTTCATGATCATGTACGGTGCAAAATGACACTAAACTTACCTCAACGGCCGTACGTGCAAATTAGCCCATCGACCAATTTCCGGCCTGATTTGAAACTTGCAGGCCGTACACAGGTCCAGAGAACCAAGTTGTTAAAAATCGGCCCAGAATTCGATTTAGATTTGAATCCATAAAAACAAGAGGCCCAATATTGGTTAACTCGGGCTTTATTACAACTAGGCCCAACACCTTTCTACAACACAAACTAAGCCCAACAACCGGACCACCCAAGCCCAGGAAATCATCATTCGGTAAATCGTAATCGTAACGCCGTCCACTTTCACCGTTTACTTCGAGTGCACTTCACGTCTTCTTCACCTCTCTCTCTACTCGCCCCATTGGCCCCCCGTCCCCACGGCCTCGTCACAGTTCACGGGGGACAGTACGACTACGACGCTAGCTGCTACGAGTAGGTGGTTGCATTGCTTTGCATCTCCCTCGCTCCCCGCACGAACTCGTCTCCACCACCACCACCACTTCGCTCCCACTCCCCACCGACCGGCAGCTTGCCGCCTCCGCCCCGGGCTCCGCGAGGCGGGCGACGGCGAGGATGGCCATCCCCGTCGAGGAGGCCATCGCCGCCCTCTCCACCTTCTCCCTCGAGGTAAGCCACACGGCTCTCCCTGCTCTTCCTCCTCCCTTGCTGCTCCCGTTCCCCCCCAATTCCGGCCCCGATCTGCTCGGCCTGGGAAACGCTATGCGGAATGCGGGGCCCGTGTGCCTCCTCCGAGCTGCGGGGGACTTACTGTTACTGTGTTTCTCGATTGCCGTTTCGAATTGGTAGTGTCAGTATGAGTGTTCGTCCGTTTGTGTGCTCGTATTCAAAGTTTAAAACCCCAGGAGAAGTGCGAATCTAGGGTTTTGGGTATCGGTTTGGCTTTGCGTCAGTCCAAGTTGAGTTTCAGAGGACTGCTCGCTGGTCGCTCGCCTGAATTATCGGGTGGTTAATCTAATGGCGTCCAATCTTTGCTCCCGTCTAAATCTCTAGAGGATTATAGAGCTGTACATTTTGTGCTGTTAGACTTCCCTAACTTCAATCATCTGAGTAGGTGTTGATCAATGGTGCTGCTCTTCTGTTGGGTACACTTCAAATTTTGCTAGATCTGTTTAGCTTCGACCCTAATGAAATGTTGAACGGGTATGATTTGCTTCCAATGGACTGTGTGTCTATATGCAGAAGGATGTGTCGTGGTCCCCATGGCTTGACATATAGAGGTGTGAGGTTTGCCAGCTCTAGCTGTTGTCAAGCTCATTGTCAACCATAATTAGTAGAATTCCCTGTTTTGATCTCAAATATAGGAGAATATGGAAACATAGGATTTCATTACCTTCTGTTATCTTATGGATAAGTTATAGTTTGATGTTTCTTTCGAAGTGATGTGGAATAGATCCACGCTCGTGTTTTGTTATAGTTTGGTCACCACATTTTAACCTGATGAGACACATACTTAGTTAAAAAAAACTCGACCTGCGGGGGGTAAGACAGCCCTTGGGCATTTTGCATAGAAGACCTTCTCATGCAGGTCGAGAAAACCCCCCGAACCCCTGCCCCACCCTTACATAGTGGCACCGTAGCTCGTGTGAGAATGACCAAATACCTAGGCCGGGCCTTAGACCTGTGCTTTGGCGTGGGACAGACGAGGGGATTTTTTTAACGCTGGCCTGAAATTCGCTCCCATGGGGAGTTGAACCCAAGACCTGAGGAGTGCTACTAGAGTCACCTAACCAACTCAGCTAGAGGCCCGTTCGCGAGACACATACTTAGTTAGTGTGCTATAAGTAGCAATCCACTTTGTTATAGTTTGATCACCACATTTTAATCTCAGACTCTTGCATGAGTGTGATCTTTTGTGTAGTATTTGCGCCTTTTCATATTAACCTCATCGTATTTTTAAATTTCAGGATGAGCAACCAGATGTGCAGGGCTTGGCTGTGCTCCTATCGAGTGAAAGATATGCAACTAATAGTCCTATTGGTATGCAGCATGACGATGAATTTCTTGTCATTGTCACTTTTAACTACATTTTGCTCTTAATTGTTTTGTTGATGCCTGATGGCAACACCATGAAAAGTTGGAAACATCTACCATGTTATCGAAGTTTTGATTGGTTTTTCTGCTGTTAGAAAGTAACCATACTATTGAAACAATAGCTTCGGTAGTTTAATTAATACCGAGTTCTGATAGTTTTTTTTGTCATCTGTTATTTGCACTTTAATGTTCAGAATACAGTGATGTTGCTGCTTATCGTCTGTCATTAGGAGAAGATACAAAAGCGATCAACCAGCTGGTTTGTAATCGTATATTTATTTGTGATTGTATAGTGCACTCCTGTTGCTTTTCAATCCTTTTTACATGGATTTAAATGGAAGATGATTTACATCCTTTCTTCTATTTTTTCTGTGGATGAAAAATGTACTGCAGAATACTCTGATTCAAGAGGGAAAAGAAATGGCTTCTTTGCTGTACACATATCGTAGCTGTGTTAAAGCGCTACCTCAGGTTTGCTTCAGCTAACTATACATTCATTTGATTGTCATCCAAGTAGTTGTTATATTATTTCACAATTCTAAGACATTTGACAATTTGCAAGTCATTCGGAGATTTACTATTGGTAATAATGAAGAGGACCTTATTTTTCAACAATTAATTTTCGCTGTCATTCTGTCTCTCAGTATCAGTTTTCTTCTTTGATTTGTTACTCTATTTTCTCACTTTCTGTGTGTCAATCCTGAGCTGGCTGTAGTTTATGTTGATTTATTCATATGCTTTCTGAGGTAGTTCTGTTTGACACTTGAGTTGATTAGTCTGCTGAAGTATCATATTGTGGACTTTGGAACTAACAGATTCCCTCTTTCTATCATAGAGCACATTGTACTTACTTTTGAGTTCCTTTCTCTATTTTTAGTGTCAAATGGATTTTATTGTACATATTACATAATTCTCCAAGTGATGTGCAAATTCTACACGATTCCCTACTGTGATCTTGAATATCATAGACTATAGAACTTTGAATGCAGCTGCCTGATTCAATGAAGCATAGTCAAGCAGATTTGTACCTTGAAACATATCGAGTTCTTGACTTGGAAATGAGTCGCTTACGTGAAATCCAGAGATGGCAAGCATCTGCTGCTTCTAAGGTAGTACCTCTTCTGTGTTCAATTTACTTCACAATACCTGTCTCTTCTACTACCTCCGTCCCAAAAAGAGTGCATTTCTGGCTAAGCACCTGGACAACCAAGTCTGTAGCCAGAAATGCACTCTTTTTTGGGACGGAGGTAGTATGTTATCTCATATCTGCTTCCATAAGTGATTTCAGTTTCTTTATGGTTAGCCAATTGTATTTCCTATGCTAATAAATAGTAAATGGGTATGTCCTGTCCAAGGACTTTTGAAACTTGAAATCTGAGCTAAAAAATTCCCGATTGATCCACACGATGATCATGCGTGCATGTGGTGATGTCTATCAGTCTATGTTAGTTGCCGTCATGCCGATGTGTTATGGCATCTTTAAACTTGCTACCAATTAAGTTGGGTTACATACAACTCTAAGTGTAATGTGAGCTTGAAAAATAAACCATATGAAGTGTGAAACGTATTTCCACAGAAATGGAACCAAAACTTGCTACCTTTTGAACTCCTCAAGATCATAGGAATTAATAGCATTGCATAAATACAGACAGGTTCTGCAAACAGAAAATGTAATTCACTTGGAAGCAGCTCATGTCATAATGCATTAATTATATTTTTCTTGTTGTACACTTAAATTAAATGCAATAAGTACCTGAGTTGACAAACAAACAGGTGATCTTTTTTTCTAAAGAAATCACAAACTATCAAGAAAACCTAGTTGAAGGTGCAAATAGATTATCCTTTTTTGACTGATCGTTTCATTCTTTCCCATTTTGGGGTTTCTGAGTTGACACAGACCTAACTTGAAGACCTCTTTTCCCATATAACTAGCTGGAACTACATCTTTTAGGGGAACTGTTACTCCCCTGCAGCACTATCAGATCTATTCACATACAAATATTTTGGTCTCTGGAATTTTTATTGTAGTCCATCATAGCTTATATTACCTTTTGAGCAGTTTAGGTCCTTCATTCTCCTGTGTTATCTTGTGCAGTTGGCAGCTGATATGCAGAGATTTTCTAGGCCTGAAAGACTGGTTAATGGACCCACAATAACTCATTTTTGGTTTGTCCTTTTTCCCTAGTGACTGTTCCTTACCTCTTTTCTTTGTCATATGCTTGTTTATCGTACTAAGTTACTGGCCCTATACTTCTAAACAAAGGGGGAAGTATTCTGGCATCAATCTGCAAAACCCTATCTCTATATACTCATGGGGGGCCTTAAAGATCTAGCAGACATGAACATAGATTTTTTTCCCCGATTACATGGTGAATATTGAAAATGGACTTGTTCCTTTCTTGGTGGTGATGGTGAAGGTGTGCTCTACACCACACTTCAGATCTTTTGTGAATGGACTTGTGCTGACGAACATGTCTTTTGTAGATGATTGAATTCTTTGTGCATATGTATGTGCAATTGCCAGTAGATCTAATGTGAATACTTAATGTGAGAGCAGCAAGTACTTACAGTTATTTAAGTCTAGAACTTATGGCATGTTTATTCGAGATCCATTTTAATGCATGGGAAAATATGCTAGTTTAAGAAAGAACATGAGTTCTATAAATGGGATCCATTTTTACTGTATTTATCTTCTGACTTCCCTGAAGAATTTATATTAATATCTCTTCTTCATGAAACTTGCATGCCTGTATAGGGTATATAGAGCTTCTAAGCTACCGTAACTTATTTCATTATATATTACTATTTTTTTAGCAGTGCTATTAATATCACAACCTCTATGAGTCTATGTTCAAACTTAGTAGTCAGTATATAATCTGCCAGATGATGTTACCTTCATGTCGCTCATTTTATTTCAATCCAGGTCTATGCTGAAGTTGCTTGATGTCCTTGTGCAGCTTGATCATCTTAAGAATGCAAAAGCAAGTATACCTAATGATTTTTCATGGTACAAGAGGTACATGATCATTTTAACATTTAATTTTGAGAGCTCCTCTCACAGAATGTCAGAGATGAGTCGTCACAATAAAAATTTGTTGATTTCAGTTGATTCCTCATCATTCAACATCTGTGAACAAAATCAACAAATAAAATTGTCTTTGTAGGTAGGATTATTTTAAACTGGCCATAATGATAACTTAGGAATGTTTAAATATTTTTACTTGTTGATGGCAAATTATATTTTCATATGATTTATGGTTTCTAAAGTACAGCCTCATTTGCTTTTTAGTTGTTGCCCCTGTAGATGATCCAACAATTAATTAGTGCTTATAATCTCATTTTTCTTTCATGCAGAACATTTACTCAAGTAAGCACCCAGTGGCAGGATACTGACACTATGAGAGAAGAGCTGGATGATCTTCAGGTTACTCGTTTGTCATGTCTCGTTTCTTACAAAATTTTGTTATCTTGGTGTCACGGATTTAGTTGGGGAAAGGGTCCGACAGGGGATAGTGCACTCACCCTCTACTAGATTGGCAGGCTTTTTCCAGTTGTTCTAGAGAGACTGTGAGGCTTATACTGGACTAACTCAATAGATCCATTGTTGAATAATAACGGGGGGTACATGGGGTCCCTTGATGGGAGGACCCTAAGAAACTATTCTCTAATATTATGGAAACCCATTGAATCTTTATCTCTAGTTTTCTAACAAATGTTATCTGTTTCCTAACCTATGACTTTCCTATCTTTATTTGACTTGATCCTTTGCTGGCACTTGCAGATTTTTTTGAGCACCAGATGGGCCATCTTGTTGAATTTGCATGCCGAGATGTTTCGGACAAATACGTATCCCACTTTTTTTATAAATGAAGAAATCTGAATGGTTGTATAAATGTTATATATGGTTTCTTTCTAGAAACTCCTTCCGTAAGTGGTAGGAAAATAACACATTCTCAAAATAAATAAAATATATATACCACAAGGATCTTTTCTGCCATAGTAACCATGCCCTCCAGCTGCAGGACAAAGTATAAGCTGCTTCATAGGAATTGACTAAAGAAAACACCAACTTTCTTGTGAGTATTGTAGGGATATAGTTCTACACTTGAAAATTGTTATTGGAAGTTTATTTACTTGAATTATCTCCCGTTGATGCCTATGTAGCAGATGTGTACAGCACAATTGTAGATTGTGGACTTGCATTTGAACAGTCTTGATAATTCATCAATAGTCATTTATAATACAAGCATACATGATTATTCATTCTGCATGTACCACACTGGAAACTTATTTGTTTTTGCCTTCTATGGTTGTTTTCTTTGATTTCCTTTGACTTAAAGAATAGTGTTGAGGACATTCTACAGGTTCTTATAGTATTTTGTGTGGAATCACTTGAGTTGGACTTTGCTCTTCTTTTTCCCGAGCGCCATACTCTACTTCGTGTTCTCCCAGTTTTGGTTGTTCTAGCAACTTCTTCGGAGAAAGAGAGTGAGTCACTCTATAAGAGGGTCAAGATGAACCGTCTTCTCAATATTTTTAAGGTTCGATTATCAAGTTGTCCAGATAGTCTACTTATTTTCTTTGGGTTGAGTAAGTATTATGTGTGCTATTTAGGATATATTTACCATTTTACTTAATGTTTTTCCTATTTATTTTTGGCAGAACGATCCAGTTATTCCAGCGTTTCCAGATCTGCATCTCTCTCCTGCTGCAATTTTGAAGGAGCTATCATCGTATTTTCAAAACTTTTCCAGTCAAACCCGTCTTCTTACTCTTCCATCTCCTCATGAAATCCCCTCTCGAGAGCTACAAGAATATCCTTTTCTGTTTTTTTTAAACATGTTTTTGTTATTGGATACTGCAGTATTTGTTTTTACCTGAACAGAGGTGGCTATTATCCAAGAATTCCATGATCTATTATGATAAAAAGTGCAGAAAATATACTTAATTTTGCTTTTTATATATATTATGTGCTAAGTGACCTAAATTTATGTGTGGCAACTGGCAAGTCATGTTATGCTTGAAATTCCTTAACTAAACCACCTATCAGAGGCATTACTTGATTTTGAACCACATGGGAACTATCAGAGCAGAGCATGATGACTTCTCTATACGTTTTGCCTCTGCAATGAACCAGGTGGAAGTGAAGTTATTGTTATTTTTGGGTTAGCATGTAAAGTTTTCATTCCAGTGCTTTAGTAACTCTCTCCTAAATGTTAACCGTGAAACTGATACACCATGGATTACCATTACCATTTAGCATTGTCCTTGATAGTAAGAGCTGCAAAACATTGTCTCATGTATTTATGCCAACTGTACTCTCCTTTAAATTGACACAACACATATATATGTGATATATCATTATTGTGGAGTCATATAAAAGAAGAAAAATGTAAAAAGAGGTTACACTTAATTTTCCAATTAACTCTGAGATAATTACGATTGATTTTCTTTTGTGTTCCGTGATGTGTGTTTACAATGATAATGCAATGTGCTTTCAGATGATAATATTGAAGTCATCAGATGGTGTGGATAATGACTGGTCTAGAGATATTAAGGGGAACATGTATGATATTGTTGTTGAAGGCTTCCAGCTTCTTAGCCGATGGACTGGCAGGATATGGGAGCAGTGTGCCTGGAAATTTTCGCGCCCTTGTAAAGAACCACCTTCAGATTCTCAACATGGATCGACAACATTTTTTGACTATGAAAAGGTCTTCTTTCTTTTCTAGCAGTGCTGGCAGCCAATTATTTTTAGTGTCTTAGTTCTTCTATTTTTGCGTGGTTACAAACTTTGTAATTCTGTGTTTTGTTTCCTCTCCTTTGTAAATATTCTTTTGATAATATAATATATCTACTAGGCAAGGCCGGTAGTATTTTCAGTAAAAAAAATATTTTTCTTCTATTCCATTTCCTTATGTTTGAAATGGTTTGTGCTTTTTTTATTGAAAACCTTGCATCCCTTTTCTTTTCTTTACCCAGAATGATAATAATTGTACTAATGCTTAATTCCAATCAATATAGGCCTCAGAATTCTAAGATACATTTCAAACATCAAATGTCATGAATATAATGATTGGAAATTTAGAATTACTTTGATCCTTTACTATGTCGAAAACTTTAGTCTGAATATATCCACACGCATGATCATCAATATCCACACGCACATGTGGGCACAGGAAGAGACCTTTATGCCTGATTTGTTGGACTGAAACTAATTGATTGAATCTTTCTGTGCATATTTCTACATTCTTCCACCCTGACTAGGATAATGTGCCTACCTGTTGCATACTCACATTGTGTAGTGGACGTGTAGGCGCTGCCTTGAAATGTCAGTACATTAGTTCCTTTCTCTCGACCTAAAAAATTAGCACATCCCAAAAATGTGTTATTTTATTTTTTATATTTTTCTTCCTTTTTGTTTTGATGTAGGTTTTTTAATGTTTACAACTCAATTTTATTGGTTATGGACATTGGACATCTTGATTGATTATGGACATTTGACAACTTACATGCAGGTAGTACGCTGGAACTACACTGGAGAAGAACGGAGGGCTCTTCTTGAATTAATTGGTTACATAAAAAGTATTGGATTGATGATGCAACGCTGTGACACCTTAGTGTCTGAAGCCTTATGGGAAACGATACATATGGAGGTCCAAGATTTTGTACAGGATAAACTAGATACTATGCTCCATACAACATTTCGGAAGAAGAAGGACCTTTCTAGGTTACTTGTTTGTCCCAGCCGTCCTTATTTTAAAATGATTTTGTAAATTTGCCACCAGCAGTTCCAAAAGGCTCCAATAGATCTTGTTCTATGTTTAGTTCATTCTGAGCATAACATAGTTACTTATGTCAATTCTGAATTTGACATTTATATTTATTTATGTATGATGCCAATTCTTCCTGAAATTTGAGAATTCATTTGGGAACTTAAATTTAAGTTTGTCCATTTTTCCTTTGCTTTTCTTTCAGGATCCTCTCTGATATGCGAACCCTCTCCGCAGATTGGATGGCCAACACTAGCAAGGGAGATCCAGAACACAACTCGTTAGAAACAGAGGAAATGAGACAAAGCACATTCTACCCAAGGCCAGTTGCACCGACAGCTGCACAGGTGTTTATTAATACTTTATCATGTGAAAGCTTTTGCTTCAGTAGCTCTATGTTCTTACAGTAACAAAGGGGTTTACTATCTCATCTATATTAGTTGGATTTCAGAAATTTAGTCTGCTATTTTGCACCATTGATGTTCCACATGTAAAGACTGTCCCTTACTCCCTTGTATCTCTAGCATAAAACTATTCAGTTTAATAATTATGTTGAGTAAATTTTGATGATAAACCATGAGTATAACACATTGTAAAATTCTCCATTCAACTCTTCTGTTTTCCAATTTCACATCATACTTGCAACTTTAGTTGCCCCTGTTCTAATGATCTTTTGTGCACCCTGCTCCTGATTTTTAACTTTTGTTCCTTTTATCAATATGTTTACAGATTCATTGTTTGCAATTTCTCATCTGTGAGCTTGTATCTGGTGGTAATATGAGAAAACCTGGAGGACTATTTGGCAATAGTGGCTCTGGAATACCTGTGGAAGATCTTAAACAGCTAGAGACATTTTTCTATAAGCTCAGTTTTTTCTTGCATATTTTGGACTATACAGGTGCCTTGCCTCGATGCTTTCTCAAACTTAGAAATAACTATTATCATGTTATAATTTCACTTTACATTTGGTGTGTTTTTTATGCTCACTGAAACTTAAATTATCATAATGTGCTCTTAGGGAAATATGCTCACTTTACTATAATATTTTTAGTGCTCTAGAATTGCCACTTACTACCTCCGTCCCAAAATACAAGTTTTGGGGTTGGACCCGGGTATTAACTGGTGGGAATTAAATGGGTGAAGGTTGTGATTGGTTAAGAAGAGGAAGTAGGTGGAGAAATTAATTGGGGGAAAGCTGTGATTGGTTGTGAAGAGAATGTAGGTGGAGAAGTTGCTGTATTTTGGGACAAATTTTGAATGCTAGAAGGTGCTATATTTTGAGACAGAGGGAGTAAATTTTAAGAGTTCATATATATTGTGGTGATCTTGTTTCATTGGATACTCTTAACTTAACTGCTAATATCTGGGGTACATGCAGCGACGATTGGTACTTTAACTGATCTTGGATTTCTTTGGTTCCGAGAGTTTTACCTGGAATCGTCTCGTGTTATCCAGGTCAGCATTTTTTGCTTGCTTATTCTAGCTTGCCTTATCAGAGTGATACTAGTGGGGGTCTCCACTGATAGGACATACTACTAAACAGTGAATAAAACTAGCAAGCAGTACTTAAATGAAATTAAGTTCCTAGATCAATTTTGTTCTTACTTTGCATACTCAATGGTGTCCCTCTGGCTATTGCAGCAATCCAAATCATCATAAGATATCTTCATAAAGGAAGATTGCTGTTTTGTAGTGCTAATATTAACATGTCTTGCTGACAGTTTCCAATTGAATGTTCACTCCCCTGGATGCTGGTTGAGCATGTCACTGAAACACAGGATGCTGGTCTTCTTGAAAGTGTTTTGATACCATTTGACCTTTACAATGACTCTGCTCAGCATGCTTTAACTTGTCTCAAGCAGAGATTTCTTTATGATGAAATTGAAGCTGAGGTAAGCAATTATCGTTGTCATAATGTTTTGAATTTCAATATAAAAATTCCCGTTACACCCTTTCCTTATCATTACTCTTCCTTCTGTTTCATAGATTAACATTTTCATTCTAGAATCTATTCTTGTTTTTTACAATGAAGTATTGTTTATATTCTCTTGTTATATTCACTTGCTTGTGTAATTCTGTTCAATCCTTTACTAAATATGTCATTATTAATAGGCATGAAGAGTCAATTTTTCAGTAATTTTACTCTATAATTATAAAAACTATGTATGCATGATTGTGTGTGCACCATCAACGTAATGCCCAGGCCCAAATAGTTCAATCCATGTGCCGGCTCGTTATGGTGGTCTGTGTGGTATTCACTTGTTTATTCTAGATGCATATAAACCCTTGAGAAACCATGCTGAGTCAGCCCTTAGGCAGAGCTTGTTGGTTTGGCTGGAAATGCTTGTGGTATTAATCCCTTGTTTTGCATTAAACATCTTACTGGTATTACTTTAATCCCTTGTTTTGCATTAAATATCTTACTGGTACTACTTGTGTGCTGACTTGTAGGTTGATCTTTCCTTCGATCTTCTTGTTGAAAAGCTTAATGAGACCATCTTTGCATATTACAAGAGTTGTGCAGCAAGGTATCCACCTTTTCTTTCAGTTTTTTCTGTTTTAATATTAGAAATGGGCCATATGTTGACCAAGAAATGCGAATAGCAAATTGGTTGATGTTGGATGTCTTTTTCTGCTAATTATTTCCCTCCCTGTATGCAGTACTCTTCTTGATAGTTCATTTACCTACTTATGTGATGATGGTGAGAAGTACTTCGTCAAACCCCTGCGGTTTGATGCGATATTCAAGTTAAGAAGAGTAATGGTAAGTCCATGAATATGGTTATGTTGAGACCTTCACTATTTGTTGATCAAGAGTCCAACTGCTCCTGTGTTTGTATGCGTCATATACCATAATTCCAAGATATTGGGAACCTATATACTTCTTGATATCAAATTGCATAGTTACTTTACTATTCTATATGTTGAGAGCCATGGTGAGGTATTTCTGTTTACAAATTGTGCTTGACAAGTGGTACCCAGCCATGAAATAGATGCTTCTGAAACAAGAGACATGCAATAGATATTGCACATATTATAAGCGTACTAGTGTCAAAGGGTGCTTTTGTTAGTGCAATACAGGTCTTTTCTTTTATATCCGTTCATTTTCTGTTCCGACTTGCTGTGCACAATCAAACTTCAGCCTATCTTATAACTATCTTTTATAGCTTTGCTTTTAGCACCTAAACTATTACTTAATATTGAATGGTTAGCTTCTTGGTCTAAGGTACCTTTCAGTTACTCCTTTTAGCTTGTCTTCAGTCTCTAAGTCAGTATAGCAAATGTTTTGTTCCTTGGTCCATACCTTGGTTGAGAGGACAGAATTGTTTTATTTCAAGCTCAGCATGTTTGCCTACTTTCAAGCCTACTAAGATATTCATTTCAGGTTAATTTTATTGTTTTCCATTATTTATGAGCATTGCATTTTTCATATCAGGTCCTAGGGAGGACAATTGACCTAAGAAGCCTGATTACTCAGAGAATGAACAAACTGTTTCGGGAAAATATTGATTTCCTACTGGAGCGCTTTGAAAGCGGGGATCTATGTGGCGTAGTGGTAAGAATGTTTTGTTTTTATTTAGACCTTTTCAGTCATTCCGCTCTATTTTGTTAGGCGTTTTACATGCTATTTCTGGTTGATCAACCGTTCTTCTTTGTCTTCTCAAATTAGGAACTGCAACAACTGTTGGATATTTTGGAGCTTACGCATCAGTCAATATCAAAATTTCTTGAGTTGGATTCTTACTCTCTTATGCTTAGCGAGATGCAAGAGAACCTTTCGCTGGTTTCTTATTCTAGTCGCATCTCTTCTCAGGTTTGGGTCCCTTAACCCTACCATGTTACATCTATTCTTATTTTTGGTATGTAATTTATGCAAAAAAAAAAGCATTTGATATATTTATTTCAGCATTTGATATATGCAATATTATTTGGTCTCACCATGGCTACCTGGTAATCATGGTTTGTAATCTGCTTCTTGTACTAGTTTGCATTTCCATTTGTCAGCAAGAAATTACCAGTTATTACCAGTTGGTGGTGATAGTGTGATGTATGCACTTGAAAATATCTTCTATGGATTGTAGATGGATCTGTGTAGGAATGTATGTCTTATTTGTAGGATGATTGCATCCTCTATTCTTCTGCTCCTTCGTGTTTATTCATGTAAAAATTTTGGATGCATCCAGTTGACATTTACCCTAATATGATGAATTTTCTGGCTGGTGCAGATATGGAATGAGATGCAGACAGATTTCTTGCCCAATTTTATCCTATGTAATACCACGCAGCGATTTGTTCGATCATTAAAAGGAACCCATCACTCTTCTCAGAGATCAAGTGCCTCTACTGGGAAGGCCTATTTCTATTGTGGATCACATGTAGGTTCTTTGTTATATTTGCTGCTCTCCATTTTGAGTTTTTTTTTTAAAAAATAAATTTGATTATTTTGTTTTGACTTGTAAATTTGAAGTGCTGATGTAGTTGAAATTTTCCAAAGTGCGTATACAGTTCAATTTTAAAGTTAGGAGTTACTATATACGATGTTATAGGAAAATGATACCGTCATTGAATAGTGAGCAATTGCTGTCTGTAAAAAAAGTTCAGATTATTTGGAGATGAGATCTGAGAATCACATTTTGCTTGAATGTCAGTGCATTATAAATTGTAAGATGTCTCCAATATTGCATCTCATACATTACAATTTTTACTTCTCGTTTACCTACAAATGTTTACATTTTTACCTGGCAACAAGCTATACAATGGCACGCTGATTTCTATTTCACGCTCCAATTTTCTTTGTAGGATTTGACCATGGCATACCAGGGCATTTCTGGTTTGTACCGTGACTTTTTTGGGATCCCTCATATGTTTGCAGTTGTTAAGCTTCTTGGTTCCAGATCATTACCTGGTATTATCCGTGCTTTATTGGATCATATATCAAGTAAGGTGAGTTGTCTAAGCTGTCGTGCATATGAAGGGACACTAACCCATAACCCAAATTTTATTTAAGTGGAAGAGCAAGCTTGACAGCTGTATCTATTGTAACAAAAACACTGTGCAACAGACCCAGAAAAATGGTTGACATTTACTACTCCCTCTGTCCCAAAAAAACTTTAACTTTGGCTATGAATCTAGACAAGCATGTCCACATTCATAGTGAAAAATGAAGTCTTTTTGGGACGAAGGTAGTAGTACCTAAGTATCTGCTCTTCCTTTACAGATAACAGCTATGGTGCCAAAAATAACTGCATTGCAAGAAGCACTGCCCAAATCTATTGGACTTCTTTCATTTGATGGTGGTATAGCAGGTAATGGTGGCAGCCAGGTTTTTAAATTACAATGTGTGTGTTCTGTTTCCTTTTGGCCTGTTAATACTTGCCCAAAAGAGAAGGCAAAGCATAGTATATCTGAAGGGACCATCTATCATCTTAGGAGTACTCAAGTTCAATTGAAATATGAGATGGCATTGGCGAATAGCACTCCATAATATATCTTTTCTAGCATAGATATTGATGCTACTCAGAGACTGTATTCTACAATTCGTCAATTGATTCTAGGAATGTGGCGAATAGGTCTTAAAGTGGTGTTGTTAGTAATTATATTATTATATTGCACCTTTAAAGGACAAGTAGTTGCTGGTGAAATGGTGTATTGCCAGTTTAGTTCCTAAGGCCTTGTTCGGTTAATCCCTCCCACAAGGGGATTGAGGGGGATTTGGAGGGGATTTGGAGGGGATTTATTCCACTCCTATTGTGGTGGAATTATTCGTCCTCAATCCCCTCCAATCCCTCCCTCTTGGGGATTAACCGAACAAGCCCTAAAGTGGTGTTAGAGTAGCTATAAAAAGTTTGTAATCTTTTCTTAAGAATCGGATGGCCTCAATCTCTTTGGACATCGTGGTTATTGACAGGCTCATTTATAGTCACCATATACCGAATTAAATACCATTAAATTCCCCACACACTTACTACTAACTGCAGCTTGTGCATGTCGTAGGTTGTCAGAAGATAATTCATGAAATATTGACTTGGGAAGCAAAATCAGAAGTGAAAACTGAAGTTCTTCATGATCTCAAGGAAATTGGGAGTGCTTTGTATTGGATGAGCCTTCTGGATATTGTTTTGGTGAGCATATGTTTGTACGCAACTTGATTAGTTTCTTTTGTAGTCAAAATGGTGCCCTGCTGTCCTTCTCTGTGCTGTCGCATGTAAGCATGTGTCCTAGAAACTAAGCTTATCGTAGATATTGAAAACAAAAACAGTTTAGCGGTACGTAGAGTACAGTCTTGCAGTACACCTACTGAGAGGAGTTGAGCATCCCTTGGTCTTTGCACCTAGGATATGAGGTAGAGAAGCCATATTATTACTTAGTCATTTGTATTTTATTGGGACCTTGCATTATGAATTATCTCTGAAAGATTTCTCCAGGACAAGTTTGTGTCTCCTCACCTCCTAAGGTGCAGCTAGAACTGTCGCCCATATTAATTTTTTTTGGTCCAATCTGCTCACTGTTATGTTGTTCAGTTTATAAACGTTATAAATTACTGGTTTATGTGGTTTTCCTTTACACAATGGAAGTCCTTTCAATTGTGGATTTTTTTTTGTTCCAGTCACATTTTTGTTATGAAGTACTCTCGTTATCTTACTGGCATGCATGCTCATTTTTCCAGAGACAAATAGACACTACACAGTTCATGCAGTCTGCTCCATGGTTGGGATTGATTCCAGGAAATGATGGGCAAGTGAAGCATGCATACTCTGATAATACTCCATTTACCACATTGTTAAGTGCTGCCACCAATGCAGTTGCATCAAGTCCTGCATGCCCAAATCCATCTTCATTTCTTGTCATGGCAAAGCAAGCTGAAGCTGCCAGTAAGTGCAGAGCCTATTTATTGAATAATATTTTCAAATGATAGCTTTGTGTTGAAGTTTTTTTTTAGATAATGGAACTTTATTGAACTCAGCCATGTGCTGAATTTTCGAGTATCAGAAAAGAAAAAACAATAAGAAATTTGTTATGGAGCCGTGCCCTCCAGATTTTAGGTTTGGCAGGAAATGGCCATCTCAATTGTATAAATGGTGTTATTCTAAACCAGTTAGGCTTTGCTTGGATGGGTTCAGTACGGGTGGCATATCATCCTAATTGTTGTTGAACACTAAGATTTGGTTGAAATTCCACAGTTCTCTGCCCATTCATCTAGTCCCAGCTAATAGTTTTGATAAATGAAATATTTTCTACAGGTCTACTCTACAAATCTAACCTAAACTCTGGGAGTGTGCTTGAGTATGCTCTTGCTTTCACGAGTGCTGCGCTGGATAGGCATTACAGCAAATGGAGTGCAACTCCAAAGACAGGATTTATTGACATCACCACATCGAAGGACTTCTATCGTGTTTTCAGTGGTCTTCAGTATGTAAGTAGACTTCATTATCAAATATCTGTTACAGACTTACAGTATGTATATCTATGTCATCCATCATTTACAGACCTTTTAGCCAACAGCTGGTAACTGTCCATTCCACTTATTTACCACAAAAGAAAAAACTGAAAACTTGATGATTGAAGTGAGATGTTGACAACATTCTGTTTTACCTGTTTCTCTCATCTTAGGGAATAAGGATTAAAGTGATATGCCATTTTGCTATTGTTTTCCCTAAAGCAAATAGAAATCAATCTAGAATTTGGACCTGCTTTAAATGTTCTGACAAAGTACAAGAATTATACTTCTTTTGTTTATGGTGACACTACAATACACTTACCAGTAAAATGGTCCTTGTTTGCCATTGAAGTGGAACTTCAGAGCTATTAATGTTCTTATGCCTCTAGCCTCCATTTGGCTGTTTCATCCTTTTTATGGTAATAAATAGTTTTGCTTCTTTTTTTTCTTTAGAGCTACTTGGAAGAGAGCATCAATCCTTCGAGGAAACAAGAAATGCTGGGTGACTCTGTAGCTTGGGCTGGCTGTACTATCATGTATTTACTGGGACAGCAGCAGCATTTTGAGCTTTTCGATTTCTCTTACCAATTTCTCAACGTGGCTGAAGTAGAAAATGCAACAGTTTCACTCTATCAATATTCAGATAGGAACAAAAGCCCGAATTTCTTGCAGGTGAGATCATTTCCTGATGTCCCTGATCTGAAGATACTCGTAATATTGTACTTCATTTTTATTTCCGAAACGACACTTTATTTTTATTTCTGACATTCATGATGTGCATGAATAGGGTTACGAGGGTATCCTTGAAGCGATGAGAAAAGCCAGGAGGCTCAATAACCATGTTTTCTCCATGTTGAGAGCACGCTGCCCCCTCGAGGACAAGATTGCATGTGCTATCAAGCCAAGTGGGGCGCCTCTTCACCGTATGAAGTTTACGAACACCGTTTCTGCGTTCGAGACATTGCCACAGAGAGCTACTTGAGAGGCTATTTGGCGTATGTGTTCCTTTCTTCTTTTTCTTGTATGTGCGAGGTCATATGTTTATGTTCTTGTAAAGCTGTTGTATATAATATTATGTGATTGTAATCATAAGCGGTGAAAATCGAAGAATCTGAGTGTTAGAATCTATCTTGTTGTATACCCAATTAGGATATTATGTTTAGAGAATTTGATGTAAGGATGTGGGAGTAGGCAGATGCAGCTTTCTTTCTCTAAATTCCGTGTTAATCACGAGGCACAGATTATATTTTCCTTTTCCCTCGTCTTCCAAGTCGTCATTTTGTGTGTATTGGTTATGGCGGACCAAGCCCAACTGCTTCACTCTTCGCTTCAGGTGTTTCAGGTGCGAAAACACAACTGCTTCACTTGTTCTCGCTTAGAAATTGTGCACAAACATTTGATATATAAACTCGTTTCTTGCCAATCGTGTGATCAACAAACACACAAGAACTTGAGTTGCTGAGCTCTAACGAGGAGAGCGCGCGCGTACTAGCGAGCCAAAGATGTCTAGCTTTGCATCGCTGGGGTCTACAAGGTGGGCTCTCGCCGCTCTTGTCATCACCGCGCTCCACATTGCCGCCACCCATGCGCAGATACCCGCCGCGGCGACGACAGGCGCCGCCGTCTCCGCGACCAACCCACAGTCCGGCGGTGGCGGCGTCTCCGGCGTAGGCGCCGGCGCGGGCGGCGCACACGAGCCCCTGGAGCTGTACATGCATGACATCCTCGGCGGCTCGAGCCCGACGGCGCGGCCCATCACCGGCTTGCTCGGCAACATCTACAACGGGCAGGTGCCCTTCGCGCGGCCCATCGGCTTCGCGACGCCCAAGAATGGCGTGCCGATCCCCAACTCCGACGGCGCCATCCCCACGTACAACGGCAACAACGGCATCCCGCTGGACACCGGCCTCTCCGGCGCCGGCTTCCTGCAGCCGGCGAAGGGCGCCTCGGCGCAGGTGCAGCTCAGCCCCGACGGACTCAGCCTCGGGTTCGGCACCATCACCGTCATCGACGACGTCCTCACGAGCGGGCCGGACCTCGGCGCGCAGCCGCTCGGCCGCGCGCAGGGCGTGTACGTGGCGAGCGCCGCCGACGGGTCGGCGCAGATGATGGCGTTCACGGCGATGATGGAGGGCGGCGAGTACGGCGACACGCTCAACTTCTTCGGGGTCTACAAGGTTGGCTCCGCCATGTGCCGGCTGTCCATCACCGGCGGCACCGGCAAGTTCAAGGGCGCCTGCGGCTTCGCCGAGGTGCGGCCGCTGATCGCCTCCGGGCAGCACGTCACCGACGGCGCCGAGACGCTGCTCCGGATCACTGTCCATCTTGTGTAGTAGTAGTTGGAGTGCTCGACCACGCATGAGTTTTGCCGTGGCTCTCACGTCCTTGGGTTGCTTTGCTTTGGGCGTTTCATGGTTGCGCTGTTTGCTTCCATGTGTAATGACCTTACAAGTGTGCCTGCGTCCTCTGCAGGGATTAAATTTTATGAAAGCAGTAAAATACTAAAGTGTTATGGTAAATCCATTTTGGGAAAGAAAGTTTACTTTCATGTGCATTTTCTTCTTGCAACAGAAATTATCATTCACTGTTAGTTGGGCTTCAGTCATGCATAGCATATTAGCAGCCTCAATCACAACGGTATGTCACTTCTACACTAAGAAGAAACTGAATTGGCATAACATCTGAATCATGATGGCTGTACATTAACAACGAGATTCTCAGATTTTATCAGAGAAGCTAGCAATGTGAGAAACTGCGTCCTCAAGGCGAGACAAGTGTACAGCAAACCTGTCCTTCAGCTCCGCCAAGTCTGTTTCACTGAGAGCACTCCGCATGATCTTGAGACCGTTCTGTACAAGCATCATCCCTTCACAAATTCTATCAGGCATCTTCCTCTTCTTTGTTTCCACATCATTAGTAACTGAAACATTCTCAGACATTCCTTCACAAATTCCATCTGGCATCTTCCTTTTCTTGGTTTTCACATCATTAGTGATTGAAACTTTCTCAGGCTCTGGAACTAGAGGAATTTCCAAGCATGATTCAACCAATTTCTTCAGCATTCTCCCCTCTGAAACTAGTGAACATATTTGCTCTTCAGACCATTTGTCATCTCGCAAGGCTACCTCTTTCTGAAGGAAGGCTTTCAATTCTGACATAAACCCATCCTCATCTATGTCCACCCCTGTGCTTGTGTAGGAAAGGGCAGCATCTACAGGAACAAATTTCCAGAGCTGCGCAAAAGAAGTGCGAGCGGCAAAGTACCCAAAGGAACCCATTGCAAGGTGAATGCGTGCCCAATGCTGCTCCCTCAGCAAGAAATGGAACAGATCCCACATTGCAGAACAAAGAGGGTTTACATCGTCTTCAGTAGTGTTCAAGTGACCAAGAATTGCCATAAATGAAGCCATTGATGGTTTGCACTGAGAGAGTGCTGCATTTGAATTATCAGAACCGGACATGAACAGAGTGTGCAACTCCAAAGTTAACTTCTCCAACTCACTGAACGCACAAAGATGCCTCATGTGCGTAACAATAACCAATATGGAACTGATGTGCTTGACAAGGAGGTTCTTACTGCTATCAGGTGAAGTTCTATACAGATTAATGAGAGAGGTGGCGATCTTGAACATAGTAGCAATACTTTTTTCATCTATGGTAGCGTCCTTTATTTCACTGCATAAAATATTGTGTACAAAAGCATTATTTCCTTGGTTCCAAAAATAAAAGCAGCATTTTAGCATCTGTAAGAGACAAGGGACTTACCAACTCTGGAAAGCAGAGGCTAGAGCATGTACAGGAAGCCCTATTATGCCCGAACTAGAAGAAGTTGGCAAGTTGATTTCTCCACGATTCTAAGTAGTTCTGATTCTGTAGATACCCAGCAAAAGAAGTGAACAGTGTCTTCACAGCATGTTCCTTACACCACGAGATAATGAATCAAAAGGAAATCCTTCCATCAACAGTGTTAAGTACAAGATCGATGACTTGGAAGAGCTATCATTCAGCATGGTATAAATTTGATCAACTGTCACAGACGATGCATAGCTCAAGATGTTACACGATGCACGAGCAAGCTTCCTCAGAGCACTGAGAGGTGCAAGAACTTCCTCTGGTGACGCTAGAGTCTTTAACAGAAGAAATAGCTGATTGATTAAATAGCTCGAAGTTTCAGCTTCAGCATAATGCACGAAGAAACACCATAGCTCTGTTAGAATTTCCAAGCAAATGGGGATGGAAAAGGTTCTCAAGTAAGAAGACTTCAAACTCACTCCAAGCAGCACTTGAAGCAGAAGCAGCAATCATAATAGTCTTCAAGGCTTGTATAAGAGAAGTATATACAGGTTGCCAGACAACCTTAGGAGAATCATCATCACTACTTAATGAGGGAATTTGGCAGCCAAGGACATATGAGTAGACATCTCCAACGTTAAAATATTAAAGCATATGTAGCTTCTTACATAATTCAATGACCACCTCTTCCTTCAACCATGGGGAAGCATTGAGGAAGTGCAAAAACACAGTAAATTCAGCAGGTAAAAGTGCCCTGTTTATATTATCAACATTAGAATCCACAGAAAAAATGCAACCCAATGAAGCAAAATTCATTGTATGAACAACTTGTCCGGTGTGCTCAGGATTATCAGTTTGTACTTTTTCCAAAAAGTACTGCACGAGCTGGCATTTAGACTCTGGACTGACTTCTGTTGACTTCATAAGTGTGTCTAACAGAAGAAAGGAACTAGGCTCCAATAACTCAAAAAGTAATTCACTTGCTGCTTTCAACTGGGGATTTCTGTAGAACAGTATACTTGAGTGTGAAATCACCAGTGCACACCAGATTATGTTCTTGTATATTGCCGTCGCTTCGGATGGATATATAGAACAAATCCTAACGGTGTTCGTTAGGAAATATTTGATTGGTAAGAATGCCCTTCTAGCTTCAGTGGTACCAAGGACTTCTCTCGGTAGCAAGAAATGGCCCCAAGCAATTGGTTGTACCTAAATCTGAGCATTTAAGAGCAACCTGCAGAATTGACTTGTGTAGCATGCAGTGTGATACACCGGAACATGTGGAATCATCCCACGATGCCTAAGATGTTGTCAAGGTACCATAAGGAAACTCCTTACTAGCAAACACTCACAACGTCCACTAAGAATGAACAAATCAGTGAGTCCATCCGATTGGCCAGATATATCATCGTGTCTCTGACTATCAAGTAATAAAGGGAAGTACACCGAGATTAAGCAATAAAGGGGCAAAGGATACGATCAGACTTTCAAGCACTAGGCCAAGATCATCCGCACACAACCGAAAAGAATCCTCAAGTTGGTTGATGAGGGAAGTTTTGTTCTCCAAAACCTGCTATTATAGATCATGTTGTTAGTAATGCCTGGAAGAAAAATGGATGTGACTAGAGCGCACAAATTCCCTCCGACTAAAAGCCCAACACCAACAGAAGATCGCGGAGATTCCAGAGTGCTAAATCCCACCCAAAAACATCCATTTCCCCCTAAATCTGTATCCATTCCACTCGACCGAACTCCCTATTTCGTGGCAATCAACCACGGCTGCAGCACTCGAACAAAACCAAGCTAAACCCTAGAAGTAGGCGGAAAATTAAACCGAGCAGAGCAAAAGCATAACAGAACGAACGGGGACGAGGAGCCACACGAGCACGCACCTCGGGAGACTTGATGGCTTCCACGAGGGACCCGAGCTCACTCCTCCTCCTCCTCTCCTCCGCCTCCCCGCCACCGTCAACCTCCATTTCCTTCCCCGTCTTGCGCTTCGTGTAGGCCAATGTCCCATCAACTTGAGATCCAGGCCAAGACCACTTATGGCCTATGGTCGATGGGCTGAACCGGCCCATGCCGCTCCACTTTAATCGGTTCAATCGGTTTGTCACGACTCGCGTCGGAAACAATTATTCACTTCGGTTTTTAATGGACGGAGTCATTGACTTTTGAACAGCACTTCTGATTATTCCTCTTATTGGAGTAATTGTCATGTTTAAATTACTTAGCAATAAACCGATAATTATATAATTTTTAATAATAGGAATGGCCAACCGACGAAGCCCTTATTTTTCATCTAGTATTAAAAAAGGTGAAAGTAGTAATTAGACACACGGTTTCATACTTAGGCTCTGTTCGTTGGGGTCAGTTCCTAACTCACCCCACTCGTTTTTCGCGCGCACGTTTTTCAAACTGTTAAATGGTGTGTTTTTTGCAAAAAAAAATTATATGAAAATTGCTTTTAAAATCATATTAATCCATTTTTCAAAAAAAATTAGTAAATACTTAATTAATCATATGCTAATGAGTTGTTCCGTTTTCCGTGCGGAGAAAATTTCTTCCCAACTCATACAAATAAACACACCCTTAGGCTGTGTTCGGCACCAGAAGTTACCAGCACGCACAGTACTTTTTCTCACGCGCACGCTTTTCAAACTACTAAACGGTGTATTTTTTTTTGCAAAAAGTTTCTATACAAAAGTTGTTTAAAAAATCAAATTAATTCATTTTTCAAAAAAAAATTAGTTAATATTTAATTAATCACGTGCTAATGTACCGTTCTGTTTTTCCTGCGCACTGGGCGCTTCCAACTCAGGCCAGCGAATGCAGCCTTAGACATGTTTAAAAGGTGGCGGAAATTTCTAATGGTAGATCGATCTGACAGAAGCCGTTAACCATATTGATTCATTGAATGAATACTCCTATCTCCAGGAGTGTGGATACGTTGTGGTGTCCAGCCTCTGGATCTATCGGTCAACCAGTAACTGGAGTGCATTAGAAGCACTAGGTCAGTAATAGCTCAAACCTAAACGGGTGTAATATTAGTTGGAAGTATTGACGAGTTCGTCGTATCTGTATTGTTTATTTTTTTTGACACAACACGTATGTTTACATAAATATGCGTACAATCGATTGAACCGTACTGTTTTAATAATATTTAAGAAGTCATCATAAACATTTTATCAACAAGAGCCAAATGCGAGCACCCGTAAATGCATTGACTAGATTTTGGTAAGTTAACTAATGACGAGTCTTAGTTTTTGTAATACTGCTGCTTGTAATTTACACCAGTGATTTTTTTAGCAAATCCGATTTCTTTCACTTATATTTGGGAGTTTGAATCGGGCTCGCAGATGGAATCGGAGAGACACCGGCCCCGTACCCCGTACGTACGTGCAGGCGTGCCGCGGCCAAACTCTCCGATTCCGTCGAGGAGTCGATCGCCTCCACCGCGCCACATATACGAAGTCGACCCGCTCGTTCAACAACGCGTACGCGTCCGCGCACGGCGACAAACCCGATGGATCGCGCGCGGCGGCGGCGCGGCCGCGGCGGCAACGACAACAAGCCACGGCGCGTCCTGGCCGACGTCGTCCACTTCGACCCCGCCTGGCCGTTGACGCTCCTCCTGCTATCGCTTCTGCTCCTGGGGAAGGCGACGGTGGTCGTCTCCGGCAGCATGGAGCCAGGGATCCAGCGGGGCGACATGCTCATCATACGGGAGCGGCGCAACGACGACGGCGACAACATCCGCGCGGGGGACATCGTCCTCTTCAGCACCGAACTCCACCCCGTCCCGATCGTTCATCGCGTCATCGAGCTCCACGAGCGACACGACGGCGCGAGGCAGATGCTAACGAAAGGTGACAACAATGGTGTCACCGACAGAAGCTCCCTCTACACGGGGCAGTGGCTTCATGATCACCATATTTTGGGGAAAGCAGTCGGGTATTTGCCTTACCTTGGTTGGCCGCGTTGCTTAATCCAAGATTATGTACTTGACAAACTGAATTTGTGACGCCGGTAGGCAGGTTTAGCGGAAGCTTTGAGCTTGTTTCACCATTGATTGATTGGCTTGTGACTTGTAATGTGAGCCATTTGAAGTTGTCGTAGTATTTGTGGGAAATTAGAGGTTAATAATTTAATTGTGGTTCTTCCTGTATAGATTTTTGTCTTTTTTTCTCAGAGAGAGAGTTGAAAAGGAGAAATAGATTGCAGAAGGAAAAAGATACACGTATAAAAGTTTTTTTACAGATATTTTACTGTGTCGTATTGGGAATAGTCTTGATTTTTGAATCCAAATTTTGAGAACTTTATAAGAGTTCTATAAGAATTTTTTTAAGTAATCATAACATTATTTAATGCAGAATGTATCACCAGTTCACCACTCATCAATTCTTTCTCAATACAGGTCGTAGTAGTAGTGAATATACTTAAGTACTGTAGCGTCCGTTTCGTCGTGGCGTTAGCGGGAAAACCTATTTGTTAAAAACCCTAATTGCGAAAATTGTTTTTCGTTCGTGCTTCGCGTCTGTGCCAAGGTCTCGTCTCCCTCTCTCTACTTCCTGTTCGAATCCTGGAGCAAAAGTCCCAACTCGAAATTCAAATCCGAACTCCAAATCCTCCCAAATCAAAATCCTCTGAAAAAGTCTAATTTGCGTCCCTCTGTTTTCCTTGCGTCGCCTTTTCTCGGCCAGCCTGTTCTCGCCTCCCCTCCCCTCGGCCTCTTTCCCCCTCCCTCTTGGGCCGCGCCGGCCCGGCCGCGTTGGTCCGCTCCTGGGCACGTGCGGCGCACGTGCCGCGGTAGAGTGCTGACCGCGCCGCACCTCCTTCCTCTCTCCCCTCGCGTGCGCTGCTCCTCTCTCTCTCAGCGCCGCCGCCGCGCTGCCTCTCCCGTCTAGTGGCGCGCCGTCCCGAAGCCCCGCCGCCGTCACGCGCCGTCGGATACCGACGCCCCTTCTTCCTTCTCCTGCCGTCCGACGAGGCACCACGTTGACGCCACGCGAGCACCCGCCATCGCTTCTCCCTCCGTCCCATGCTCACGGTCCACGGAGAGCCGTGAGGCTGCGCGTGGGTCCGCCGCGCACGAGTCCACCCGGTGCACCGGATCTGGACCGAGCCCACCCAACCCTAGCGCCAAGTCCCTTCGTGCACCTAGTCCTCGTGAGCCGGGTCGCCGACAGGCGGGCCCCGCTTGGGACCCCGCGCGGTGGACCGCGGTCCACCGATCCGTCTCGCTCGCGGCATGCCCGCGTGGGCTACGCCACGGTCCGGCCCACTCAGCCTCCCTCCTCGCTCGCGTCTCGCCCGCGTGGGTCGCACCTCGCCAGCCGGCCCGTTCGGCCTCTCCCCGTGCCGCGTCGTCCATGGGCCGCGTTCCTGCTCGGCCTTGGGCTGCCTTCCCCACGCACGGCCCGCTTCGCTTGGCTGCTCGCGCCAGTTCTCTGGGCCGCGCCTCGTGACCGGCCCATTACTCCCGTGCAAGCCACGTTTGGCTGTGGGCCTTCCTCAAGCGCGCGCCGGCCCGTGTTGCTCGGCCGCGCCCGTTCTTTGCATTGGGTCGCACCTAGCCGCCCAAAACAAAGTCCAATTTGCATCCCTCTTCCATTTCTTTTTCCAAAAGGATTTAATAATTCTTTTTCCTTTAGACAGAAAATCAATTAATCTTAGGAAATCCATATCTTCTCAACCGTTCGTCCGATTGACTCCATCCAACTCTCGAAATTCCTCCAAAATTGAGATCTATCTAATGGCACAATTAGTGGTCATTAATAGGGCTTTCTTTTGACCGTTGTGTTGAGTTGCCTCGTTTCGTGTGTAGCTTTGGAGCCAGAAGACTCACAGTGTGCGGATTTCGAGGAGGAAGCTCAAGATCTCGAGCAAGGCAAGTCACCTTTAATCAATTGAACCCATAATTTGAAACTAAGTATTTCATTTCTCAAACTATGCATTCCCTAGGTTACACTTGGCAACTTGGCCGCGGTTTGCAATATAGCCGGCAGGCCTGACCTACTTGTTGCATTTGACCTCCTTGATTTTTTAATGACCTAAACATCCCTTGTCGCCCGTTACGATTAAGCCTCGATATTCGTACCCTAGGTACGAGTATCGTGGCACTCTTCAAAATTTAAAATGATCAACTGGTTAAATCTTGGGTTTACAAAATCTTTGGAAAACTCGACACCTGGGTCGGTACCTTGAAAATAAAATGAGTTTCAAAACTCGCAATACGGGAGACATACTAGAGGTACGGTTTTCCTGTACTCGCCTTACAGATCGATTCCTTGGGAATTTCATCCAAACATAACATGTGCGACCACACGGGTGAATGGGACACCCCTGGCTAAGTAACTAGCTAGGCCAGGGAAATCTTGATGCCAAGGGACAAGTGGATTTGTCGGGGTGGTGTCGGGGAGGACCCTTGGGCTTCCTGGCACAGTTTGGTCTGAGACCTAACTGTGTGTTGGTTCGTGGGACCCCTCCTGTTGGCATAAGGTGACCCTGAGTTGGCTTTCGAAACGCCTTGTCGTGAAAACCTCAAGGTCACCAGTCGTGGCTGTTCAGCACGGGCTGGGTGACCCGGGTTAGTAACGTCGTGTGGGTAAAGTGTACCCCCTCTGCAGAGGTTAACAAACTGTTCGAACAGCCGTGCCCACGGTCATGGGCGGATGTGAGGTGATTCCTTAGCGTAGTTTTGTTTGACTACTGCTTTATGAACTGCTGTTGGTGTAAGGGAATCCTTTCAAATGCTTGTCTTGTGGCTGTCAGGAACAGCCGGATTTGGGAAGTCCGTATAACTGTTGGCAGGGAGCCTCTCGTGCAGACAACATCAATCTATACATTTCACTACTCCGGCCGGATGAGGTGCACCTTCCCCGTCCATGCCGTTGAGAAGCACTCACTTAGTTGCTTCCGAAAGTTTTAGACTAAAATTGAACGCGAAAATAACTAGCCCTTCCTTGAAGCTTGCATTAAACACTTAAATTCCCTTGGCTTGCTGAGTACTCCCGTACTCACCCTTGCTCTATATAAATAACTCCCCCCCAGTTCTCGAAGAAGAAGAGATGGACCCCGCTGACGAGGAGTTCTTTCAGGAGTAAGCAGGCTTCGAGCAGTAGTAGGGTTTCGGCTTAGTTCTCAAGTCATGCTTGTGGCTTTGGGCTAGTCTTCGCTTTCGCCTTTTTGTAATGAAGTTGCGAACTCGGGGTCGGTCCGTAGTTCCAACAATGGTTGTAACTCTACTCTTAATAAAAAGACCTCTGTCGCTGTGATACTCATTCTTCCTGTTATACCAGCACTGCTTCCTGGGACTGGTACAGGATTACAGGTTAATTTGGATCGCCTTACTCTAACTTCCTTTCGAGGTTAGTTTGGGGCGTGATAAAAGATGGTATCAGAGCGCAGGCTTGGCCCTAGGGCGAAACCCGATGTTTAGGGTGACCATAAGGATGCTAAGTTTTTTTTAAAAAAAAGCTACTTGTGTAAAGCTAGGCTCTCTTTTGTCCTTCTTTTCTTATTTTGTTTGCTAAAACTGGTTACTCACTTCTTCCTCTTTCAAAATTGTAGATAGCAGTCAACGCCACTCAAAGTTCCCACGGCGTTGGTGAGGGTCACCACGTCGACCAGCTGAGAGACCTTGTTGGCTTCCTTGGCTTCTCTCGTCCCGAGTACGCTGGGTACTCCCTGTACCGTTTCCCTCCCCGCTGTGAGCTGTCTGTGTACCTTTACCCCCGTGGAGGTATGCACGGCGCTGGCCTTCGTGCTCACCACTTCAACCTAGCCCGCCCCACACTCCAGCTTGCGTACCAGGACCGCTCTTCGTCACTTGGCCTACGACTACCGTTGTCGCCTCGCGGGTTCGACCTTTTGGCTGATTCCGCATCTCCCTCCTGGCTGTACGGACAGCCACTACCCTTGTCCTTACCGCGAGTTGCACCCTGCACTGACTCGCATGGTGGTGCTCTCTGACGCTCAGGCCACTCAGCACGACCTTCTCCTTGAGGCCTACCGCTCTCTGGCTCGCCACTACGCCGCACTGGAGGCCCGTCTTGCTGAGGAGGGTGTCACCTCTGTGGACACTACCTCCTGGGACTCTGGCCGCCTTTGCCACTCCAGCCACTTGTCCTTCTACAGTTCTCGTGGCTCTGCTCGCACTCCTAGTGGCCCATGCTCCCCCAGCCCGCGAGTACCGTACTCGCCAGTTTACTCCCCTTACCCTCACCGTGCCAGTCCCTCCTACACTCCAGGTCACACTCCAGTCGTCAGCCGCCGTGGGCTCCGGCTGATCCGCACCGCGCGCAAGCGCGTTGTGGGTTCCTCCACTGTGTTCTGTTTCGATTACCCAGCTCCTACCCCGCCAGCAGGCCGTCCTACTGCCGGCCCTTGACAGGTTCCGCTGGTCCCTTCGCGTGCGCCGATCGACGTGTCCTCGACAGGAGAGCCGATCGACGTGGTTTTGGGCTAGTCTCTGCTTCCGCCTTTTCATAATGAAGTTGCGAACTCGGGGTCTGTCCGCAGTTCCAACAATGGTTGTAACTCTACTCTTAATAAAGAGACCTTTGTCGTTGTGATATTCATTCTTCCTTTTGTACCAGCACTGCTTCCTGGGACTGGTACAGGATTATAGGTTAATTTGGATCGCCTTATGTGGAGAATATGGGTACCGAGTACCCACACGGCCTCCATATTCGACTAGAGATAGGGGATGGGTCGGATCCATATATTATGTAATAGAGTTGGACTCGGTCATAATATTGCCTTGTGTTCTATGGCATGGCCTAGAGTCCTGATTGAGTACTACCATGTATAGATTAGGAAACTGATGTCGTATATGGCTAGATTTTCTTCCTTGTAACCCTGCCTCCCAACCTATATAAGGTGGCAGGGAGCCCTCTAGGGGCGGGATCACAAGATGATCACAGAGATATTCACAACTCGATCGTCAGATCAATATATACCCGGCGGATACAATCCCCAAACAGGAGTAGGGTATTACCTTGTTGACGCCAAATCCGTACCGCCGATGAGGATCTGGCGTGCGGACACACGAAGGCCTGGGAGATCTGCTTAGCTCCAGTGCAGGTCCTAAAATTGATGAAGCGCGGGCGTGCCAGTCAGTTTGATCCTGCCACTGACAAGATATGCAAAACAACATAACAGAAAGTCTATCGGCCGATAGGCCGATAGGGCAAAAACGTATCGGCCGATAGGCCGATAGCCAAAACAACCGATCGGCCAATGAGCCGATGGCACAATTCCAGCCGATGTACTGAACAAATATCTATATAGAGACGATCGGCTGACGATAACATGATGATGTAGCAATATGATATAGCATAATCTAGATAAATATAAGATAAACATTGATATGAAGATTAAAGCACACATCGGCCAGAAGTCCGATGGCATAAACTCTCAACAAGCAGATAAACAATAAATACTCTGTTGTCATCGGCCAAATCCAATCTATACGTAAAACTCTTGGGCCGATGCAACGTCCAGATAACTCACCGGCTGAAACCCCGGTGAAACCCTTATTTGCAGCCAACAAGCAGGCTAGAGATTACGGTTCTAATCACGACTTAGTAGATCAAATTGGTCTGATGCAGCACTAAGTATGAAAAGAAACGCAAGACCTAGACAATCAAGCCCTTGACTGATTTTCAGGGTGGTGGATACCTTAGCCAATCTAATCTAGCAAGGTGATTTAGTCAATACCAGCATAAACCCTAAAGCGAATCTCAGCAGATAAGACTAAATCAAGAAGCCGAACCAGATTGACTAAGATATATGATAGTAGGTGCTTACGTTGACGAGATCAGAACGTTGAAGCCCTAGCCCCGACAGCGCAGGCAGCCATAACGAGACTTACCCTTCGTGAGAAGGGCATGAACTCGCCGAAGAAGACGAAAGTAAAAGGTTGGCGATGCGCCGAAGTTGTATTGATCGTGTGATAAAAACTACATGAACTACGGGCTTACATATTTATACCCATAGGCTAACAAAAATCCTAACAGAATACGACTCAAACTTTCCTAAAGATAAGAAGGAAACTAACAAACTTATCCTAATTAAAAGATACAAGCCGCATCCTCCTCAAATTCGATCTTCTCTGGATAAGATCTTCCCGAATCTAACAAGAATCCGACTGCTATTGGTGGTTGGTTCGAGATAACCCTCATCAGCCGATGTAGAACTCTAGGCCGATATTAGCTTTGAGCCGATATAGATCCTGGGCCGATGAGGACTTTGGGGCTTACCAAATTCTGGTGTTAACATACCTCTAATTGAGAAGGCCTGAACCTGTCTAAATCTTTGTCTTCCGCATCCATCCACTTTTAGGTCTCGTGCGCTACCCCCTTTATTATTGTCGAATTCCAGTTTTGACAGTTGGCGCGCCAAGTAGGGGTGACGCCGAGTTTCCCGTCGACGAGTGCGATGGAACTAATCTCCAACACCGCCGGATTCGTCTTTGCCCCATGTCTCCGTCTCAGATTCAATCTAGCTGGGGAGATCAATCTCGGCGTGATCAATGATTTAATCTCCGACATCACCGGGTTTCTTCATCGTCGGTCGCCTCCGCCGTCGCCGACTGGTTTCTTCGCCTCCACGGTTGGTGTACTCCGCCGCCGTTGCTGATGGTGACATCGTCTTCACCGTCGGTCGTCTTCGTCATCGCCGACTGGTTTCTTCACCTCCACGGATGGTGTACTCTGCGCCGTTGCTGATGGCGACATCATCTTCACCTTCGATCATCTTCGTCATCGCCGACTCGTTTCTTCGCCTTCACGGTTGGTGTGCTCCGCCGTCGTTGCTGATGGCGACATCGTCTTCACCATCGGTCATCTTCATCATCGCCGACTGGTTTCTTCGCCTCCACGGATGGTGTACTTCGCCGCCGTTGCTGATGGCGACATCGTCTTCACCGTCGGTCATCTTCGTCATCGCCGACTGGTTTCTTCGCCTCCACGGATGGTGTACTCCGCCGCCGTCGTTGATGGCGACATCGTCTTCACCGCCGGTCGTCTTCGTCATCGCCGACTGGTTTCTTCGTCTCCACGGTTGGGGGATTCTGTTGCTGACTGGTGTTTTCGTTTCCATGGTCGTGCATCTTTGTCACGTTGTTGGGAACCTTCACCTCCACCATCGGTCGCCTCCACGCTGCTTTCTCGGTTGGTGTCTTCGTCGCCATTGATAGACGACCTCTACCGTCACCAGTGAAAATACCAAAAAGCTAAGTCATCATTAATCTTCTTTTTTATATGAGATTTTCTTTTTCCTCTGTCTCACTACATCAACTAGTCCTCCGTTGAGCAGTGAGTCGAGGGCTACAGATGTTATATCATATTTTTGCAACAATTCTTATAATGTTTATCTCGATTGCTTGCGAAATAATCCGAGTAAAAAAGTGTTGATCGAGTTATGAAACTCTATTTCCCTATGCTTTTCGTTTGGTTTGTCGATGGATAGTTGCCCTTGGGCCGAATCCTAGCACCCGGGGGCTCGTTAGATGGAGTGTATAATGCAAGGTGCTAAGTATTACTCGAAAGAAATCAAAAGCATAGAGATAGGATAATTTGTTTTCTGCTCTTAACAACTACAAAAGTACCTGAGTAGTAAATTCTGATATGTGAAACTTTGTTCCATTAATGACGAACTCATGTCAATGATTAGTCGAGCAGAGTGTTTAAATGTGAGGAGTCATCTACTCGGGGAAATCAAAACCAACAAGAGGAGAAATATATATTTATAAATATTTTAAAATGCTTGAATTTTTCTCAAGTATTATATTTACATCAAATACTACTCATCCTACATATTTATATTGCAGGATCCAAATCCATATATGTATAGTAGGGATTCATGACTATAAGATTATCTCCTACGCTTTGGGAATGGATCAGTCAGAACATCATCGTCGGCCTGCCTTCGCCGTCGTCGACTGGTGTCTCCGCCTACACGGTTGGTTGGTCACACCACCATTGTTGGGCGTCTACGTCTTCATCGTCGGCTTGCCTTCGCCGCCGCCGACTGGTGTCTGTCGGCCTGCCTTCGTCATCGCCGACTAGTATCTCCACCTACACGGTTGGTTGGTCACACCACCATTGTTGTGCGTCTACGTCTTCATCGTCGGCCTGCCTTCGCTGCCGCTGACTAGTGCCTCCGCCTACACGGTTGGTTGGTCACACCACCGTTGTTGGGCGTCTACGTCTTCACAGCCAGCTCGCCTTCGCCGCCGCCGACTGGTGCCTCCGCCTACACGGTTGGTTGGTCACACCACCGTTGTTGGGTGTCTACGTCTTTATCGTCGGCTTGTCTTCGCCACCACCGACTGGTTTCTTAGCCTACACAGTTGGTTGGTCACACCACCGTTATTGGGCGTCTACGTCTTCACCGCTGGCTTGCCTTCGTCGCCGCCGGCTGGTGTCTCCGCCTACACGGTGTTGGCGCAGAATTTCGACCCGTCCAGCAACCAAACGGGTTCCGCGTTACCACGGCGGCCTGAGAGATCTGCTTAGCTCCAGTGCAGGTCCAAATGGCTTGCCTAGTCGTAAGTAGAGCGTGCCAGTTGATTTGATCTGCAATCAACAAGAAACAAGTGAACCAAGTCAGAGAACAATGGCCGATCGGTCAGCAGACCGATGACACATTGTCATAGCCCAGCCGATAGGGCAAAGCTATATCGGCTCACTTAGAAAATAAGTAAGACATGAATCTAATCTTATCGGCCTTCATTGATATGTAGACCTCAACTAATAATACCGGCCGATAAGGATGACAAAGGTAACTACACCAGCTAGTACTCTAGTGCAACCTTATACGAGCCAATCGGCCAGTATAAACACGTCAACCATAAAGAAATCTTGAGATTACCTCATGATCGACATATCTATACTTATCGATCTGCACATATAAGTGGCAAACATATGCAAGAAACATAAAGCAATCACATATGTTAGATAAGACCGGCTAAAACCCCGGTACTATCCTTAATTACAACCGAAAACAGGCTTTGTGTTAGATCTCAAAACAGGACTAAGGTCGATGGCAACTCGAAGTGTGAATTGAGACTTAACACAAAGAAAATCAAGTCGTCGATTGCTTTTGGGGATGGCAGCTGCATTGAACAATCTAGCCAAGCATAAGAATTAAACCATCGTCGGCAATAAACCCTAAAGCGAGTAAACCGCTGGCAAGGCTTAATTAAGATACCTGTCAAAACTATTCAAGACATGATAATCGACGATCACATCATCGAGGCTTAACGTGTCTAAAGCGACACGTTAGCCCCGACGATGCAGATCGTCGGGGACGAGTTCTTACCTCTGCTCCGAGGAAGCAAGAACTCGTCGAAGAAGACCTCTTGCGAGGGTTGGCGATGCGCCGAAAGTAGATTGATTTGATTGTGTGATTGATTGAGAGAGATTACATGTACAAACTATCGGGATATTTATACCCGAGGTTACAACAGAACCCTTGTAGGGCACGATCTTATCTACAACTAACAAACAAGTCCTTGCGGCAGACTTAAGCCACAGATTAGATCTACACTACTTAATTTACAAGATACAATTGCCTAAAACCGAGCTTTATCTCTATTTGGCAACTTCCTTGAAGCTTACTTCGAGCCCAGACCAAGCCCACGTTGACACTGTCAACTCACAACCCGCATCGGCCCATGACCAAGCCAAATCCGTATCGGCCGATACACTCTTTATAGCAACACCTCCCCAGTCCGATACGGTTACCGGGTCCGATACGAAGCCTGGTCCGACTCCAACTCAATCCTTCTTCTCTGCTTCGGTTTCCTCTTTCCTTTCCAAGTCGATTACCAAAATCCGTCGTCAACACATGCCCCCCAATTCCGCTTCATTATATAATGTGGCGGAATTAGCTCCAGGGAACTCATCGACTTTTTGCTAGGTCTAACCTGAAAACCGCACAGATCCAGATTCGAACCCTTTCGCCGCCGATTCGACAAACCCCTCGCGTTCTTCAATTCCGGCGACCCCTCGGCGTCTCGTCAACATCAACCCCCTTCACAGCGACCCCTCCAACGACAACGATGGCCTCTGCCCCGTTCTACGCCTCCGAGGTCCCTGCGGTAAGTAAATTCCTCCAAAATCCGCATTATTACCTTTTCCGCCGATTTCTCCAAGTTAGGTCTTTACTTTCTGCCCCCCTCAGGCCTTATATTTTCATCGTCGTTCTCACGTTTTAGGTCTTCAAAAACCAAATCTTGATTCCCACCGACGATAAGTCCCATCGCTTCCTCTTGGGCCCCATGGGCGACTGCGACCCAACCTGGCTCATCAACGCCGAAACAGACAGAATTCCTTTCAGGCAAGCCAAACCCACTGTCTCGGCGTGGAAGCACACCTTCAGGTCATGGCCATCAAAGCTAAACGGATATAGGACCTGGCACAAAAGAATCGCTGCCGTCAAACAAGTCCACTGGGACGAGATTGGAATCGGCCAATGCATAACTCTGTCCCTGGCCGATACCAAGAAGAATGAGCCATTAATGTCAGCCGCCAGCTACTTCTGGTCAAGTACCTTGAACGCCTTTATGTTCAAGCAAGGTCCGATGACCCCAACCCTCATAGATATCAAGGTACTCACAGGATTGGATATCAGCTCCGAGATCAACCCCTTCAGCCTCCTGGTAAACAGCAGCCACAAGTTGAAGACCAAGAAAATCGGAGGCTGGTCCGGATATATCTCTGAACACATGGAACAGGGATCGGTCTCAGAGCGAGAACACGTAGCTTTCCTGACATTGTGGTTGGAGAGATTTGTCTTTTGCGGGTCGACCTGCGGCCCCACTACAAACTGTCAACACTTGGCTCAAGCTTTGGTCGACAAGAGACAAATCCCCTTAGGCCGATACCTTCTAGGAGCTGTATATCGGCTACTCCATGTTTCCACACAAGACTTGATGCTGAAACAGACTGTGGCTCATGGAGGACCATGGTGGTTCGTTCAACTCTGGCTAACCATATACACCAACACCATGGTTGATCGGCCACCTCTATCAGATTCTCGCTTCCCATCAAAATATGCCGATCACGAAGACCCCAGGAACAGAAGATGCATGTCCTACGGGGAAGCAGCCTCCATCTATCCCGGCGCAGATCAATCGGCCGATGACATGGCTACATGGTTCATCCGCTTCTTCACCGGCCCTCCATCAGCCAAGATGGATATGTTTGTCTATACATCGGACCAAGACTTCGAGCTTCCAGACGATCTGCAACTGAGCTTAATAAATGATGACATGGAATCAAGAGAATTATTCATGATCGGCCTTACTCCATGCCTGCTCCCAGTAGGCGTCTTTCAGGGAAGGAGTACCAGCTTGTCTTATGAGTTTTACACCCCAATGACAGCTGCTAGACAAGCGGGCTCGGACAACTTCCCATCAGCTTGTATCTTCATAAGCTCCTAGAGAGCAGAGGCACAGTCCCATCGGCCCTGATCATGAACAAAGCAATGGAAATCGAGCTCCCCAATCTTGGTGACTGCGATCGACTGCATCTGAGTGCCTTCGTGCACATTAACTTCCAAACTTGGTGGCAAGAGTGGGCCGCTCACATCTTTCATCAATCGGCCAGGTTCTATGTGACAGAACTCATCCAAGGCATCAGCCCTCAAGTCCCGGATGAGCCGATTCCATCTGTGAGCAACAGTGGACGGAAGATCTTCTACGCTCAAGCCATAGCTCCATCGGGGTCGACTGTCCTGGAATCCATCATCGGCCTGACTGCCCCAAAAGTGGCATCACTTCTCCAAGGTCCGATGCTTAAAGAAAACCCCAAGAGGAAGGCGCCGGCCAAAGGCAAATCGCAGAAAGCCAGCAAGAGGGCCAAAACAGATGACCAAGCCGAAGCCGAAGAGCTAGACCCCTCCTTGGAAGAATTCCTCGAAGAACAAGTGATGGAGGAGGAAATCGATGCAGCAGCGGCCGATGCACACGAAGAAGAAAACCCATCGGTCGAAACCACCCAAGAGCCATCGGCCGAAGCTACGGAGATCCCACCGGCCGATGACCAAGATGATGCCCCGCAACCAAGAAGGACCAGACATGCAGTTCGCAAGGTCAATATAATCCCTTCTCTGTGTTTACATAATCCCCTTGTACTGTCATACTTTAACCTCATATCCTTTTCAGGCTGCGGTGTCATCTGTGTTGAAGGAGAGAACTCAATCGGCCCCTATGCCAAGATCCAAGAAAACAACTTTACAACGACGCGAACGAGCCAAGGCACGATTGAGAACCCCTTCTCCTTCTCCACCACCCTCTCCGACTGTCTCGGTAAGAGTTGATTTTTTGCATTATTTCTCTAATCACATAACCCTATTCACCAATTTCCTGCTTTTCAGCCTAGGGCTCCATCACGCTCACCACATCGGCCAACCCCCTCGCCTACTGTGTCGTCAAAGCAAAGGGAGGCCGATGCAATCACCACCAATGCTCCAACACAGGTAACCATGATTACCCTGATCCTCTTTCTGCGAATTCCTGATTAACAAGGCTAACCTCAACCCATGTTGACATTTGCAGAACCTAGCCGATATGTTCTCCTTCGATATCGGCCAATTTCTCGATGATGAGGACAAGGAGCTGCCCAGCACAGCCAAAGCACCAATCTCTGATGATCTGAAGAATCGGCTGACCGATATCGGGAATCGGCTAGAAGCCTCGCTGGAGTGTTTGGTAGAAGACTGCTCCTCCATCAGAGTCAGGGTACAAGAAATCCAAGACGAACTGCCCGAGGACCTGATGGAAATCCTTACACCGGCTATCTTCCTGGAACAATACCGATTCAAGCTTTTCAGAGCAAAGGAAAGACTTGCAGAGCGACGACAGCGCGAACAACTGGAATCGGCCCTGTCCGCTAGCAAAGCTCGCTCAAGTGAATGCTGATAAGACCAGGCTGGACGAGCTAGCGGTGGAGCCGATTGTGCTGAAAAATAGGCTTGAAGAACTCCGTCGCCTCGAGGCAGAGCTAGAATCGAAGCTGGCCGCTACGCGCCAAGAAATCCAGGAAGTCGAAGCCGGAATAGCTGCATCACCCAAGGTCATAGAAGATCAGACGGCAAAGCTCAAGGCATCGGCCAAGTACCTCACGACCCTGAGCAAGTCACTGAAACCAATCCCAGGAACGATGGCCGATGATGCCCAGGCTATCGAAGACGTTGAGCAGATTCGTCGTAAAGCCATTGCTGCTATTGCAGACTTCATAGGGTGATGTAGCATATGTTATTTCTATAATATATAACCATACATCTTATCGGCCATGCAGCCGAATTTGTTTTGAAAATTCCAGCCTAATTTATTGCTTCTGAAATCCTCTCATACCTTATCGGCCGTGCAGCCGAATTTGTTTTGAAAATTCCAGACATACATGTCTTTAACATGAACAATCCCATTATAAGCAATCTCATCAACCAGAGAACCGAAGTCAATCGCCAAACTGAAAAAATCCTTGAAAATTCCTGTATATATATATGCCCCCCAAATTTTGGAAGATGATGGCTCATATTCTGAAATTTGAACTAAGGGCGATAGTATTTATCGGCCATCTAAAGACGATGCTTGACTACATCGGCTGTAATCATAAATCGGCTAGAGGGCCGACCATGAGTCAATCCAGATACTGGGATAATATTGTTTCAAGTATTTGCCATTGAGAGCTCGTCCATAAATCTCACCATCTAAACCCTTGAGCAGATAGGCATTGTGAGGAACACATCGATGAATTTGAAAGGGGCCTTCCCAATTAGGCGACAATTTGCCGAATTTATTATCTCTGAAGCCAATCGGCATTATCAATTTCCACACAAGGTCTCCTTCCTCAAACGATTTGGCAACGACCTTTTTATTATAATGACGGGCTACTCTATCTTTATCACGCTTGATTTTCTCCAAGGCCCGTAATCGAACATGTGCCAAATCGTCCAATTCATCAACCATAAGATTATGGTACTCATCGGCCGTCAAGTCGTCTTGCAAAGCAATCCTTCTTGAGCCGATGGCGGTTTCCCACGGCAGTACAGCTTCATGCCCGTAGACCAGTTGATAGGGAGGCACTTGAATTGCACCATGGCAAGCCATCCGATACGCCCAAAGGGAATCGGCCAGCGTTGTATGCCATTGCCTCGGCTGTTCGTCAATTTTCCTCTTGATTAATTTGATCAAAGACTTGTTGGAAGCCTCTGCCTGCCCATTAGCCTGCGCGTAGTAAGGAGAAGAATTGAGTAATCTGATGCCCATGCTGTCAGCAAATTGGACGAACTCATCGGACACGAAGATCGATCCCTGATCTGTGGTTATCGTCTGAGGTAACCCAAACCGATATATGATATGCTCCTTGACGAACTGAATAGCATCTTTGGAATCAACCTTCTTGAGAGGAACGGCCTCAACCCACTTTGTGAAGTAATCTGTAGCCACTAATATATATTTGTGTCCCTTACTTGATGGTGGGTTAATCTGGCCGATCATATCTATTCCCCATCCTCGAAACGGCCACGGCTTTATAATTGGATGCATAACCGATGCCGGTGCTCTCTGAATTGCTCCAAATTTCTGACAATCCTGACATCCTTTATAATACTTGAAGCAATCTTCTAGCATGGTTGGCCAAAAATATCCGACGCGCTTCATCAGCCATTTCATTTTGTGGGCCGATTGATGGGTGCCACAAATCCCTTCGTGCACTTCGCTCATAACGGTTTTAGCTTCCTCAGGACCTAGGCATTTGAGCAGGATACCATCAACCGTCCGATAATATAGGTTATCGTCCAATAAGACATAGTGTAAAACTTTATATTTCATTCTGCGTGACGCCGATTGGGAAGGGTTTCTCAAATACTCAATGATATCAAACCTCCAGTCATCGGCGTGCACGAGAGCAATCTGAATTGGAACGTCTTTAGCCATCGGCCTGTATCCCGATGCCCCCTGAGCTAAATCATTGGCTTCGAAATTCTGCTTCCTGGGTATGTGCCTCATCGTTACGATCCGGAAACCGTGTAATAACTCTGCGCACTCCTCATTATAGACTTTGAGAATATCATCTCTGCACTCATACTCCCCAGAAAGTTGATTAATTACTAGCTGTGAATCACCAATGATTTCCACGGCATCGGCCTCGACTTCATGTAATAACTGCAAGCCCTTAAGCACCGCTTCATATTCTGCTTGATTGTTGGTATGGTAAGGCTTGATAGTGAAAGCGAACTCGAAACTTGCCCCCCGAGGGGATATGATGACTAGGCCGATACCGCAACCGTGTCTGCAGACAGATCCATCAAAATATAACGTCCAGGGCACAATGTCTGCATACGCAACTGAGTCGTCTCTATGTTGAACGATGAAATCGGCCAGGGCTTGTCCTTTGATCGCTTTGGCCGATTCATATCGAAGGTCAAACTCTGTTAAAGCAAAGATCCACTTCCCGACTCGTCCTTTCAGCACGGGGGCCGATAGCATGTATTTCATCACATCGGCCTTGCTCACCACTATGCACTCGTTGGAAAGCAGGTAATGCCTCAATTTAGTACATGAAAAATATAAACAAAGGCATAATTTCTCTACCGGCGTGTACCTTGTCTCAGCATCTAACATTCTCCTGCTGAGATAAAAAATAGCTCTTTCCTTGCCGTTAACATCTTGAACCAGGACTGAGCCGATGGATTTCTCATCGGCTGACAAGTACAATTTGAATGGGACTCCTTTTTGTGGAGGCATTAAGACCAGCGGAGAAGTTAAATACTCTTTGATATCGTCTAGCGCTTTCTGTTGCTTATCACCCCATATGAACTCTTCATCGTCCTTTATTTTCAACAGTGGAGTGAATGGCTCTATACGGCCCGACAAATTTGATATAAAACGCCGGACGAAGTTGATCTTGCCAAGCAAAGACTGTAACTTGGTCTTGTTTTCTGGAGGCTTGATTTTCTTGATGGCATCGATGTTCTTCTGTGTGATTTCAATCCCCCTTTCATGGACCAAGAAACCCAAAAACTGACCGGTCGATACGCCAAAGGCACATTTGTTAGGGTTCAACTTCAAACCATATTTCCTTGCCCTTTCTAGTACCTTGCGTAAGTCGGCCAAGTGCATATTATGTTTTCTTGACTTTACGACGACATCGTCTATATAGACTTCAATCAGAGAGCCGATAAGATCATGAAAAATATAATTCATAGCCCTCTGATACGTAGCTCCAGCATTCTTCAAACCAAATGTCATGACGACCCATTCATATAGGCCGATTGCCCCTGGGCACCTGAAGGCTGTCTTATGAATGTCCTCTTTAGCCATAAAGATCTGATTGTAGCCCGCGTTGCCGTCCATGAAACTGATGATCTTATGCCCAGAAGCAGCGTTGACTAGCAAATCGGCCAACGGCATAGGGTACTCGTCTTTGGGTGTCGCCTTATTTAGATCTCTGAAATCGATGCATACCCTTAGCTTGCCGTTCTTTTTCAATACCGGAACTATGTTGGAGACCCACTCCGCGTATCGGCAGGGCCTGATAAAGTTGGCGTCGTAAAGTCTTGTGATCTCTGCTTTTATGGCTTCGTGCATATCGGCCTTAAACCTCCGAGGAGCTTGCTTAAAAGGCCGATAGCCTTGTTTGATTGGTAGCCGATGTTCTACAATCGATCGGCTTAATCCTGGCATCTCATGGTATTCCCATGCCAAACAATCTCTGAATTCTTTCAAAAGGTATATCAAATCATTCTTATATTCCTTTGGCAAATTAGCGCTTACATACGTCGGCCTAGGCCTATCACCTATTCCTATATCAATTTCTTCCAATTCATCGGCCGACGTAAAATCTTGTCCCAACTTGCCATCTAACTCATCCACCGCGTCATCTGTGTAGGGGTTGTTGTCAACGGCGGATGGTGCATCTTCGCTAAAGTAACCGCTTGTCTTGGTCTTCAATCGTCTCGATGTCGCAGTCGGTTACCTTGAGGAAATCGGCGTCCCAGACTCGCCCGGACAAGCAGTCGATTCCCTCCATCTCCCAAACTGCGAGATCGGCATTGGCGACATGTACTGATCGATCAGCCTGCACGATCTCGACTTGGTCCCCTTGCCATTGCATGAGGCATTGGTGCATTGTTGAGAGGACACAGCAATTAGCATAGATCCAATCTCGCCCCAACAACAAGCTGTAGGAACCCTTTCCATCGAAGACGAAGAAGGTGGTAGGAATTGTTTTGCTGCCCACGGTGAGTTCCACGTTCAGAACCCCCTTCGCCTCGGAATAAAATATATTGAGCTTGTTGTCAAATCTGGTTAGGATCATCTTAACACTAGTTTGACAGTTTGTTTAATATATTTTGTTCATGGTAATATCTCTGTATAAAGTGGTATCGGAGTACTAGCCGATACATGTTAGATTTGCTTAATCGGCTATGCTATGAGCTTGTGTAATCTATGCTTCATAATATATTTAGGCATAAGTGATTTATACTGTCTCGGCGCCCTGTCCGATCTATCCCAATCACTTAGTTTAAATATGTTTTGAGACTTAGATTATATCTTGTTGATATCTACAGCCGATTGAGTAGATTTAGCTTTATCTTGCTTTATCTGTTATAGCCGATTTAATGCATCTTGCATCGGCTCAATGCTCAATGATATGTCATCGGTAAACCAGCCGATCGGCTATCATTGGTGGATTTAATTGCGTTTTCTTTGTTTCTTATTGGTTGCAGGATCAAACCAATTGGCACGCCCGCATCTCACCAAGTTTGGACCTGCACTGGAGTTAAGCAGATCTCCCAGGCCAGTGTGTGTTTTTTGCATCAACACGCTTTTGGCACGCCCAGTGGGACACGAAGAATTTTCATCATGGTAGACTCCAAGAAAACTGACGTTGACCCAGAAAATATCATTCCAATGACAGTGGACAAGTTGACGTCGGAGCAAAAGGCAGAGCTGGAAGATATAATGAACAAGCTCCAAAACCAGTACTTGCATTCCTTTGTCCAGACTAGAGCAGGAACGGTGGTTCAGAGATACAAAGTGACTTTGCCCAACAGAAGAGCCAGAGTCAAGTTCTGGGAAGGAGAAAGGGGTCAAGCAAGAGGAATCTCCTGAAGATCCCGTGAATTTGCAAGATCGGATCGACTATGCTGTGCATCATGCTTTGATCAACCAGTCAGGAGTGCTGGTCAATACTTTAACAAATATTGTCAAGTCTGTGGTTGACGGTACTATCGCTGAACATCAAGCCAAAGGACCAATATTCTTGCCAGATGGGGTCTTCCCGCAATACAGGCCGCTTATGACCAGCCAGCCAAAGCCTGCCAATGTAGCCCCAGGACAGCCGATGGCGTCAACATCGGCTACAGGTCAACAGGAGATCCCAACATCGGTACAGAAGCACGTAGAGTTCAATCCTCATGTACTGGTCCGACAACAACCTCAGCATGTAGGGCATAACATACCACAGATATCAGCTGAGCAAGTTGCAACTATGTTCAATTCCAATCAGCCAGTTGCTCAGCCGATCATGCATACACCGGCAAGACAGCAAGTGCCAACCTTCCAGCAACAGGCTGCCAACACTCAATATGTTCCTAATCAACAAGATTTTAGTGCTCCGCGAATTCCTCAGTCCCACACAAGTGGTAATCTTAATTATCAATTTCAACCTCATTCACCACAGGTGCAGTATCGGCAGAGAACGTCTCCTCAGCCATATCATCAACCGCAGTATTATCAAGATGAGCCGATACAGCCACAGCATCAAGATGGGACTCGGCAGAAACCTTGGGCCGATATGATAGCTGATATAATGAGAGAACAGTTCGGATTAAAGCCAAGGGATGGTGACAACTTGTATCGGCATCCATATCCAGAGTATTTTGAGAGGGTGCCATTACCAAGCCGATACAAGGTTCCAGATTTTTCAAAGTTCTCAGGACAAGATAATGTATCAACTTATGAGCATGTTAGCCGATTTTTAGCTCAGTGTGGTGAAGCATCGGCTACGGACGCGTTAAGAGTCAGGCTATTTCCTTTATCTCTGTCTGGATCGGCTTTCACATGGTTTTCATCTTTACCTTACAATTCTATTCACAGTTGGGCCGATCTGGAAAAACAGTTTCACAAATATTTCTACAGTGGGGTGCATGAGATGAAATTGTCTGATTTGACAAGCATTAGGCAGAAACGAGAAGAGTCTGTCCAAGATTATATCCAGAGATTCAGGGAAGTCAGAAACAGATGTTACAGCCTGACATTGACAGATTCTCAATTAGCCGATTTAGCCTTCCAAGGTTTATTACCCCCAATCAAAGAGAGGTTTTCGGCTCAAGACTTTGATAGTTTGGCTCATTTGGCCCAAAAGATAACAGCACACGAGCAAAGATTTCAAGAGACCAATAGAGCGTTCAAGAAGGTGAACTTCATTAATTCTTATGTTTCCGATTCTGAGGAAGAAGATGTTCCCGAAGTAGCAGCAGCCGAATGGGCAAGAAACAAGAAGGTGATTCCATGCCAATGGGTTAAGAGCTCTGGAAAAGAGGAGAAGTATGATTTTGATGTCAATAAAGCTGACA
>BDMV01000003.1:3645726-3736114 GCA_008326285.1 Oryza officinalis | reverse complement strand
AACGAAAGATCTTTTGTACGATCAATCAAAGGGATGTGACATGCAGTATATAGTGTTGCGTTCGGTGCTAAAACTTCTTAGATTGAAGGCCAGGCACGGCTGGTCTGATACTAGTTTTAATGAATTGATGGGTCTCCTTAGAGCTATACTTCCTAAGCCTAACTTGTTGCCAGCTAACACCTACCAAGCCAAGAAACTGATATGTCCATTATCACTTGGTGTGGAAAAGATCCATGCATGTATTAATCACTGTGTACTTTATCGCAATGAATACGCTGACTTGGAGAAGTGTCCAACTTGTGGGGCGAGTAGGTACAAAAAGGATAACAGTGCCACCGATAGTGCTGTTGCCGAACCAAATACATTGGTTGAGCCAGGAAAAAAGATTCCGGCCATGGTGATGTGGTACTTGCCAGTGAAAGATCGCATGAAGCGATTGTTCTCGAACCCCGCCGACGCCGAGTTGATGAGATGGCATCAAGAGGGTCGGAAAACAGATGGTATAATTCGACACCCCGCCGATGCTCGACAATGGAGAAACTTTGATTCAAAGCATCCATAATTTGCAAATGATCCGAGAAATGTAAGGTTTGCGTTGAGCACGGATGGAATGAATCCGTTTGGTGATCTAAGCAGCTCGCACAGCACTTGGCCTGTTCTGCTGACCATGTATAACCTTCCGACATGGTTATGTCAGAAGCGAAAGTATATTTTGTTGACTATCCTTATACAAGGGCCAAAACAGCCTGGCATCGATCTAGACGTGTTTCTTGAACCTTTGATGGAGGATATGCAAGAAATGTGGGAAGAGGGTGTACGATTGTTTGATGCGTACCGACAGGAGCATTTTACTCTGCGTGCTATCATATTCGTTACTATAAACGATCTACCAGCAAATTTTTCTCTCTCAGGACAGATTAAAGGAAAGACCGGATGTCTTATATGCCTGGACAACACATCGTACATATACCTGACCTCGTCAAAAAAGTTAGTTTACATGCGTCATCGTCGTTTCTTACCACAAAAGCATAGGTATCGTGCGATGGCTACCTTTTTTGACAAAACTGTTGAGGAAGGTACTGCCCCCGAAGCAAAGGATGGTTCCACGGTGTTTAAGCTGACAAAAAACATAAAGGTCGTGTTCGGCAAGGGAAAGACAGCTTTAGGCAAGAGGAAGAAAGAAGTGGTAGAAAACACGCTGCCCTTCAAGAAACATTCAATCTTTTTCAAGTACCTGACGTACTGGAAAGACCTGGAGATTCGCCATGCCATCGATGTCATGCACCTCGAGAAGAACGTGTTCGACAGCACCATCGGGACTTTACTTGACATCCCAAGTAAAACAAAGGATGGGTTGAAGTCACGTAACGACCTGGTCAATTTGGGCATAAGGAAAGATCTCCACCCGATAGAGCTAACGAATGGTAAGATTGAGATTCCACCGGCATGCTACTCAATGTCACCAGAAGAGAAAAAAGCTTTCTGTCAATGTCTTCGTGGATTGAAAGTGCCGACTGGATTCTCATCGAATATCCGGAAACTAGTATCAATGAAAGATTTGTCGATTTCTGGATACAACGCTCACGACTGTCATAAGATGCTTACGGTATTCCTCCCTATCGCTATAAGGGCGGTGAAACCAGTGCACACCAAGGTAGTGATAACAAAGCTGTGCTATTTTTTTAATCGAGTTTCACAGAAAGTTTTTGATCCAGAAGAATTAGGACCCCTTCAGAAATTCGCAGTCGAGACCGCTTGCCAGCTAGAGATGTTTTTTCCTCCATCGTACTGGGACATGATGGAACATCTCATTGTTCACATTGTCCCTAAAATTATTGAACTTGGTCCTCTATACCTACATCAAATGTGGGCGTACGAGCGATACATGGCCGTTCTGAAAGGGTATGTCCGTAATCGTGCTCATCCGGAGGGCTCGATGATAGAGGGTTACACAACTGAGGAGGTTGTCGAGTGTTGCCTAGATTATATGAGCGATGCCAACCCCATTGGGATACCGGTGCCTCGACATGATGGAAGGTTATCTGGGAAGGGTACTGTGGGAAGAAAATGCTTCTACGACAACGATTACAAAGCGGTATCAGATGCACACAGCAGTGTTCTTCAACAACTCGCCATCGTTGCGCCCTACATTGAGCAACACACTTCCGATATCAGAGCATGCAATCCTGGGCGATCCGACGGTTGGGTTTCGAAAGAACAGAAGAACACGTTTCCCCAGTGGCTGAGGGATCAAAAGCTACCGTGTGGAGATTCAATCGAGGAAAAAACGATAGAAAGACTTGCAGCTGGCCCAACAAGCCTTGTGACCTCATGGCAAGGGTATGATATCGGAGGATATTCTTTTTACACAAACAGCAAAGATAGGAAAAGCTCAACGCAGAACAGTGGGGTTCGTGTCGTAGCGTTGGACGCAACAGGGCAGAACAAGTCTTACTACGGGATCATACAAGATATATGGGAACTTGACTACGGTTTAAATATTCAGATCTCTGTTCTCAGATGCCAATGGGTGAAAGACAGCATGGTAGATAAATTTGGATTTACGTGTGCTGAACGGAGTAAAATTGGACACAAGGATGATCCATGGGTCCTTGCCGAGCGTGTTGCACAGGTTTTTTATGTGAAGGATCCTTCCGATGAAAAGATGGACATTATTGTACCGGGCAACCAACACATCATTGGTATTGACAACATTCAAGACGCACGCGATTATAATCAATACGATGCCATTGAGTTATTCACAGATCTTCCTACGCGGATGAAGAACATTGAGAGTGTCCTCGACGAATCAAAATTTGCATCCGTGCGGAAGGATGTTAATCCAAAAATTATGAAACGTTAGTTTGTTTTTCGTGTACAATATGTTTTTGCTAGCGAATGTATCAAACTTAATTATGGTATTACGACTGAATGTATATAAGTATATCGAACTTATGGTATTTATGTGGATGATCAATATGTTAATTAATTAATATGTGATCAATTGATATATTAATATGTGATCAATTTACATTGATTTGTTTTTTTTACATTGATATATTAATATTTGAACTGATATTTTTTTAGGTTTATAATTTCACGTGGAATAATTAATAAATGGAATAGTATTTACATTAATTAATAAAATTAATATGTGCATTGATATTTTTTTAGTTTTATAATTTTACATGGAGTAATTAATAAATGGAACAATTAATATGTTAGTTAATAAAATAGTATGTACATGTACATATTACTAAAATTAATATGTGCATTGATATTTTTTATAAATACAAGGGTGGCGATTATCCCGTGCGGGCGGCTACCAGTGAACGTGTGGTTTTATATGTTAATATATTAATATGTGACGAATTTATATTGATTGAATTTTTTTACATTGATATGTTAGCATGTGCATTCATATTTGTTAAATTTTACATGGGACAATTAATAAATGGAATAATTAATATGTTAATAAATATTTTAGCATTCATATCTTTTTTAGTTTTACAGTTTTAAAATAAGGGCGTCAATTATCCCGTGCGGGCGGTTTAAGAGGCCCGCACGGAAAGACATATTTCCGTGCGGGCGGTTTAAGCGGCCCGCACGGAAAGACTTATTTCCGTGCGGGCGGTTTAAGCGGCCCGCACGGAAAGGTATCTTTGCGTGCGGGCTCTTAAGCCGCCCGCACGGGATATATGGAACCTATATATAGTAGCGCGGGATCCCTAAAATTTTCTAAGTCCCCGACGAGTCCAGATCTCTCTGCCGCCAGGCTGCCGAAAATTTCTATAAGCCGCCGTGCGCCGCCGCCCATCTCTGTCTCTCTCGGCGTCCTCCCGCCCGCCGGCCTCAAGCCCCCCCACCCAGATCTGTGCCCCCCCATCGCCGCCGGCCCCCGCCGCGCCGCCCATCCCCGCGCGCCGCCCTCCTCGACCGACCCCGACCGCCGAGCGCCGACCGCCGCCGGTCCCCGACGCCGCCGGCCTCACCGACGCCGCCTCCCACAGCCCCGCGCTCCGCCCTCGACCCCGACGCCTCCTCCCACCGCCCCGCACGCCGCCCTCGACCCGGTCGCCGCCGTCCTCACCGACCGCCGAGCGCCGACCGCCGCCGCTCCCCGACCGCCGAGCCTCGACCCACTAGCCGCCGCTCTCTCTCTTTCTCGCCGACACCGGCCTCGATCAACGCCGCCACTGATCAACCGACCGCCGGCCTACCGTGGTTAGTATATGTGATGTGAATTCAGTGATGAAATGTGAATGTGTGAATGTGTGAATGTGTTATGTGAAAAATTTGTGATATGTGAATGTGTTCTGTGAAAAATTTGTGATATATGAAAAATTTGTGATATGTGAAGTGATGAAAAATTAATACATATATATATTGAATATACATATGTATACATATTGAATATACATATGTATACATATACATATATATATTGAATATACATATACATATAAAATAATATATGTATTAATTAAGCCATTTCATATATTATACATATTTGTGATGTTTGTAAATTAGATGTTTATTTATGTATATATGTATAATATACTTTAATATATATTTAGCATTTTTTAATATATGTATGATTATTAGCATTTTTTAATATACATAATATTTGTATTATACATAATATTACATTGTTTGTAAATATATGTATAATATTGTGATGTTTGTAAATTAGATGTTTATTTATGTATATATGTATAATATACTTTAATATATATTTAGCATTTTTTAATATATGTATGATTTTAGCATTTTTTAATATACATAATATTTGTATTATACATAATATTAGCATTGTTTGTAAATATATGTATAATATATGTGATGTTTGTAAATTAGATGTTTATTTATGTATATATGTATAATATACTTTAATATATATTTAGCATTTTTTAATATATGTATGATTTTAGCATTTTTTAATATACATAATATTTGTATTATACATAATATTAGCATTGTTTGTAAATATATGTATAATATATGTGATGTTTGTAAATTAGATGTTTATTTATGTATATATGTATAATATACTTTAATATATATTTAGCATTTTTTAATATATGTATGATTTTAGCATTTTTTAATATACATAATATTTGTATTATACATAATATTAGCATTGTTTGTAAATATATGTATAATATATGTGATGTTTAAATTTTGCTCCAAATTTTAATACTCTAAAAATGTTAATATTATGTATAATATTTCTTCCGCCTGGTATTTTAGTTAAAATAAGTTGATAATAAAATTAATTGTGTTACGACCAACCGTAGATCAAATGTCGACCGAGAAAGCTCCCTCCGATGCACCCAACGTCGAACCAACGCAAGAGGTTTCGAGCGAAGGCACATGGCAGACACCAAGTGATCCGATGTGCCATGTCGAAGTTACGCCAGCACCACCGGTTGAAGAAGACCCTGACTACATCCCTATGGAGGAAGCAGTAAGTCGAGTTGTAGTGTTATAAACTAAGCCGTCTCACTCTCGGTCGCGTTTAACTTTTTCTGATGTACGAGCAGATGAAAACAAGACGCCACACAAAAAGAAAGGCTGCCAAGTCTGCCGTAATAGCCGAAGCCGAGACGGACACGGCAACGTCCGGTCCGGTAGAAACCGACACCGGAGAAACGTCCGGTCAAAAGAGAAGACGTGCTAAGAGAAGTAAGACACAAACCCCCAAGGAGACATACTACATCACCTCTTTGAACCAGGATGGGAAACCAGTAGAGCCCAAGGTAGCAATGACTAAATTCAGCACCACCTGCGGTGTGGTGGCCAGAACGCACGGCCCTTTGAATGTAGATTCCTGGGAGCAGGTGGATGACAACATGAAGAACTTCATGTGGAACGAGTTACAGAAGTGGCTTGTCTATCCGCCTGGTTCAGAGGCTATGGGAAAAGAATTTGCCCTAAAAACGATGGCGCATCGGTGGAGGCAGTGGAAATCGGACTTGAACACTCACTACGTGCAACAGAACAAGATCCATTCGCCGACTACGGTGGTATTACGCCGGCCGAATGGGACACCTTTGTGGCAAAGATGACAGCCCGGAAGCCTTAGCGCGGAGGAAAAAGATGTCCGATCTAGCTAAAAGGAACAAATACCCGCACCGGTTGGGCTCGAGCGGCTACGATGGCCACGTAGAGAAGTGGCGAGCAACTGAAGAGAAGTTTGCCGCCCAAGGCAAGCCCCTGCTTGTAGATGCCCTAAAGGAAAGAAGCAAAAACTGGGTTTGGGCACGGAGCACAGGGCAAGTCACCGATGCGGGAGAGATCCAGTTCGAGGATCCGGATATCGAGCGTGTGACCAGTAGTCTTAAGGACATTGCGGAAAAAGAGAAAACAGGGGAATTCATTGCCAAGAGAGAACATGATCAACTAACAGCTGCATTAGGCAACCCTGAACATTCCGGACGAGTAAGGGGCCTATCGTCAAGGACGAGCTGGAAGGAAGGGTTTCCGGAGGAAGCTAAGGGTTATAAGAAACGGGACAGGTACAAACAGAAATTGGAAGAGAGGATAGCAAAACAAGTTGAACAACATTTCTACTCTCTTGTTGCTCAAAATCGTCAAGCCTTCCCGCACTTGTTCCAGCAATCCGAAGAACCCACAGTACAGGTGCCAAGCAGTGTCGGGTCAGTGGACACCGCACCTTATCCAGTAGACAACATAACTGGCCCGACGCCGTGCAGCCTGCTCGTGCCGATAGGAAGGGCCGGGAAGACAAAGGAGGTGGGTACAGGGCTTGCGATACCAGGGCGCCAAATTCAGAACACGCTAATCCCTGAAGAATATGCAAGGGTCCAAGTGGCCAAGGTGCATGCAGAGCATACCAGTTTAGAGATAGATATTCCAACACCGGACGGGATACAATTGCTTGGGGATGCGGTGAATCAGTTGATACTATGGCATCGACGAGATATACTGCTGGTCGGTCCATCGCCTTCAACCCCACGCCCGCCGGCTCCAAAGATAGCTGCTGCGCCTGCACCACCTTCTCCACCAGGGCAAGATTCGCCAACTAATAGGCCTGCCTCCCCACATCCCTCCTCCCCTAATCCTTTAGGTCCAGGTTCACCACATCTATCAGCCCCTGAAGTCCAAGCAGAACAACCTCCTCTGACACCACAGTCTGCATTGGCGCTACCTGAAAGGCCTCTTATGAGAAGCGCAAGTCTTCCAAGTCCGACCAAGCTTGAACCTCGTCGGCTTATCCCGACAATGATTAGGTCAACTTATGATAAGGAAAAAATGGCCGTATACGAGGAAAGGTTAGTATTCCAGGCTTTCAGGGGGAGAGCGTCGACTGACAAGAAGCAGGATGAAACTCCACATTTGTCGGATTCACAAAAATCGGTGAAAAATCAAATGGAGGACCTGCAAAACTGGACTTCCGACGAGGTGCCAACAAAGTACGTGCACGGGAAGCCGTTCCTGCCCCCGAAGCTCATGGAAGGCCTGCCTTGGGAAATGAGGCTGATGCATGACTGGTATCTGAAGGCATCTAAAAAAGGCCTGGGCATGATTACTGTGAAGGTCCCGGATAACGCTTTCACCAGTGGCCCAAATGGGATGTTGGTAATCGATTTCAACGACCTTCACGCATTATTCAAGCTGGACAAAATGGATATAAATCTCGTTGCTGCATTTTGCCTGTAAGTCATTCGTAATTAATGTCATATATTAATTCATTTGCTAACTAACTTCTGATAAATTACCCGCTTTATTACTTAGGATGCAATTCCACGCCGCTGAAAAGGCCAACCATCCAGTAGGATACATAAACCCAACAAGGGTTTGCTGGACGGAACACACGGTGAATATTCGTGCAGATTCCGCTGAGCTCAAAGGTAAAACGACGTCCGAGAAAAAAGAGGTCGTCGAAAAAATGCACAAGAAAAAGATGGTCGGCGTAGCACTGTACTTGGGCAGAGCGATGGTTGCGCACAAAGACAAAACTGTCCTCTTCGTCCCTTACGCGCTGCGGTACGTTATGATTCTTCTGTAGTACTTATGTTTTAGTACGATATCACATACAACTAACATATCTTCTTTGCAGCGATCATTACATACTTTTTCTGATATATCCACGGGACCACCTGGCCGTAGTGCTGGATCCGGCGCACTATGGCGAGGAAACATTTACAGAGTTTCTCGTTATATTAAATTTGTAAGTCCTGTTATGCACCATTTACTAAATGTTGGCTATTGTACTCTCGAATACACATAATTGACTCAAATAATTGTTTTGTCTTTATAGAGCACACAGATATTACGTAGACCACGGTGGACCAATCAATAATCCACAAAAGAAGAAGCTTCTCGTGAAGACAAGATGGCCGGTAATTACATGTCTCTTGTTCCGACATTTCTTACATATACTTGTTTCACTCAAAATATTGAAGTATACAATTTTTTTCAACATAGTGTTTTAAGCAACCACCACAGACTAATTTATGCGGATACTACGTATGCGAGATGCTTAGACTCAACGGGAGATACACTACAAAGTTTGAAGAAGTAAGTCGAGAGAAAATATCTTTTCACACATTATAAGATCTTTTATAACTTTCCTAACTATAACAATGTGTATTCCTTCTGAAACAGATCCCGTCCGTTCCAGTTGTAGCGAACCGGTTCGACGATCGAACCATACTAAACTTGTGTGCAGATATTTGCCGCTTCATCCGCCGCGATGTCTGCAACCATTTGGGCGATTTCTACGATCCGGAGAGCCAGCTTGCGACGGAGGATACCTTCAAACGACTTAGAGAGTGGGAAAAAGAACATATGTATAGTAGCTAGCTAGTACAAATATTTCTAATTAAGGATATATTTTATGTGGTTTTTTAAACTTCTGTAAATTGCGAGACGCGATGATACGTATATTATATACATATGTGATGCATGCGTACAAATTTAATATCTTAATTCCATGAAAAAATAATTAATTACGTTCAATATTCTTAATACGAGCCATGTGTATGTATACTATTACTACTGAGAGTGAGAGAGACGGAGAGAGAGAGGGGAGAGATAAGGTAATATATTCACATAAAATAATAAACCAACATATAAAATACTATTTTATATGCACATAAAAAAATGGGCAGATCGCTTATCCCGTGCGGTCGCGTTAAGTGGACCGCACGGAATAAGCGAATGCCGTGCGGTCCACTTAACGCGACCGCACGGGAAGATCGCTTATCCCGTGCGGTCTGCTTAAGCGGCCCGCACGGGATAATGGATCTTCCCGTGCGGTTGGGCCGACCGCACGCGAAAATGGTCTTTTCCCAGACCTTTTCGCGCGTGCGGGCAGGCCTTCCGCACGGAAAGGTGCCTTTCGGCCTGCACGGAAAGGCTGTTTCTGTACTAGTGTGTACTTGCCTCTCTTTAAATTGCAGACGGACCATAACTAATCGCGTCTACAAAAATTGTCCTTCATTTTCGTGTGCGGGTCCTTAAGAGAACCACACGGAAAAATCGATTTTCGTAAACGGACCTCTTAAGTGGACCGCACACGAAAATGAGTCTATTTTCGAAGGCGGACCTCTTAAGTGGACCGCACGTAAAAAATACATATTTTTTATCCCCATCCTCTCTCTCTCTTTTTCCTCTTACTCACTTCAAAATTTTCACCTCCTCTCTCTCTTCCTTTCCTTTTTATTCACTCTTGTCTCTCTCTTACCCCTCTCTCTGCCTTTCCTCTCCTCTCTCCCCTCCGAGCGCGTGGTGTGCGGGGCACGACGGCGACCGGCTCGGCGTTGTTGCCGACGAGGCGGCAGCCGGGAGCGGGCAGGAGGCGGTGCGACGGCTGGCGACTGGAGGAGGCGACGACGGCTCGGCGGCTAGCGACTGGCGACCGTGCGCATGACGGCCGGATCCGCGCCACCGTCGCCGCTGACGAGGAGGAGGAGGCGGCCGGGAGTGGCGCCGTCGTCGCCACCGAGGAGGAGGTAGCCGGGAGCAGCGCCGCCCTCCCCATGCGCGGCGGCGGCGGATCTGGTGGTGGGGATGCGGGCGGCGGCGGATCTGGCGATGGTGAGGCACGGCGGTCGTCGCCCGCACATATCCGACGACGGCAGCCCTCCCCACGTGCGGCGGCGGCCGCCAGAGGTGCAGCGGCAGCGGATCCAGCGGTGGGGAGGCATAGCGGCGACGGATCCAGCTACGGCGATGGCAACGGCGACGACGAGGAGGGTGGCGGCGACAACTTATAGGGTTAGGGTTTCGAATTTTTAGATTTTTTTTTTCAGTTTTTTATTTTTGCGTGCGGGCGGCATTAGCACTCGCACGCCAAAATCAGATTTTCTCATGCGGTTGGGCTGCCCGCACGCGAAAATATTTATTTTCCCAGACACCTGGGTGCAGACGGGCAAGACCTCCGCACAGAAAAATCATTTTTGACTGCACGGAAAAATCCTTTTCGTAGTAGTGTGACGACACTGATCCACGCGTGCATATTCAATAATTCAGATGTCATAGTGCACACACAATGCTTAGCTAGCTAGAATCCTTTCATTCCATATTATAAATCGTTTCTGCTAGGTTAAGTCTTTAACTTTTGAAGAAAATTTAATTTTTTTAAAGTTTGATTAAATAATAAAAATATACTAAATACTAAATTAGTTTCATTAAACTTATCATTAATTAAATATAATTTTATAATATATTTATTTTGTATTAAAATGTTACTTTTTTTTTAATAAACTTGATAAAGATGTTCAACTTAGAATAAACTTAAGGTGAATTATAATATGAAACGGAGTGAGTACTTTCATTAAACTGGTCAATGGCAACTACTAGTTTAGATTTTGGATTAGATCCTTGAGGATTTGGATATAGGATTAGGATATATGATTGGAAGCTCTATTTTGAAACAACCTTAATTTGACAATCAAGATATTTGTATATATAAAGAGTTATTTTATAGTTCTTGAGAAGGTATCGAAAGGTATCATATTTTTTTTAGTGTAAAATATCTTCAGTGTTAGGAGGTACTAAATTTGCATTAAAAATTTTGGTACATCTTAGTACCTAAAATTTCTCATATATAGAGGGGATTTGCGTTTTTGAGTGATAATGAAGGTTAATTCTGGCACTAACTTATGTGCCACTCAATGCACGTTTTACTACTAAACGTATAATTAGAAGCAAGCGTGCATCCATCTTTCTTTGTCAAATTAAGGCGGCATTAACAGCTGGCTAAAGGGAGAGAAATTTGGAGAAGGTTTAATTTCAGAGTCAGCAACTGCTAAACAGACGCCTGGTGCAATGCACTCTGATGTTTTGATAGAGACAATCTAGAGGATACTTAGCTGTATTAGCAATCTACTTACATGTCTAGTACGGTCTTCATCTTTCTAGAAAAGAAATTAGCAAAATGTCAAAAAAGTTGTTTTCGATCGATCGAATTGGATTTGATTCTCGCCGAAGTAAACATGATCAGAGACGTTCAGATGCTGATGATAATCTCTCTGATAACCTGTTGCTAAGATGTCTGATCACCATAAATATGTTCCCCGGTAAGACACGCATCGATCGACATCGCATCAGCCGATTTGGTGGAACATCGCGTCGTAATCTATGTATACGTTTTGTTCCGGCACCTCCAGCAAAAGCGCTCGGTTTCTTTACCAATTTTGCCGGGCGAAATGCTGCCCACGCGCGCGCAACTGAGAGTGAGTTTAGTGAAGTGTCGAGTGGCGTTTGATTGGAGCGTGTCACCATGCAAAATAAAGAACAAAGTCGAAACCACGGGCAAAGATATGGTTAGGATTTGTCTATATATATAATTTACAGAATTGTTAACTTTCTGTCAAAAATAAATCCATCCCTAAAACTTCGCCGATTCGTGCGTCAGGTCTTTTTTTCCAAATCCGACAATCTCCTCTTTTTCTCCAGTACCGGCAATAACCCAAACTCCGACACAGGACCTACGAATTAGGGTCTCGTGTTGGAGTGGGGGTGGGAGGAAGAGGGGAAGGGGGAAGAGGCTAGAGGGATGGTCGTGGGAGGTGGCGGCTCGGTGGTGGCTTGGTGGGCGGTGAGGCGGCGATGACGCCGCCGAAGCTTGGTGTCAATAGCCGGTGGTAGGCCGGTGTTGGTGACGGAGGCAAAGCAGAGCAACGGATTAGGAGGCAGCGGACGATGGTGGTAGATCCAATAGCAAGAAGCCACTGGAGACGAAGAAGACGACAGGACGGGGGCACCTCACTACCGCCGGATTGAGGAGGAGTAGAGGGGGGAGGAGAAGGGAGGAGGCCGATCGGGGAGGGCTCGTCGGCGTCATCGATGCTTTCTGGCTAGCTGAGCAGCGGTGCGTTGGACGATGACAGCAGAGAAGGTGGCGACGATGAGAGGCATGGAGCGTTGTTCAGGAATACAACATTGACGGGAAAAGAAAAGGAGATGGAAGGGAATCCAATACTTCAAAGTCGGATTGAATATAATGATATTCATCTGATATAATAAATATTAATATTTTTTAACTTGGTTAAATTGATAATTCGATTTAAGACAAAACTATAGGTTATTTTAAGATGGAGAGAATACAATTAGTTGGTTACGCAGTTATTAAATACTATTCGGTACAAATTAATGATATGGGAGGCTACTTGCACATGGTGGTGACCAAACCAAATAGTGACCACGTTACGTAATCAGGCACTTCAATTAGGGTTTAGGCCACGAAAATATGTAATCCTATCTCATCAGATGGATCGATCAAGTTATGCCGGAATTAAATCAGCTAATTAATTGAACAGGATTCACCCGGGAATGGATGATCAGTCCTTGTCAGGCCATGCATTCCCCGTCATACTCCAACCATGAATTAAGCAGCCATCTTTCGTTCGTTGACATTAATTCGATGCTATCCCCGTTGGCATCAGCAAGATATAATAGGTTCATGTACACATGCAGCCGTACACGTACTACATAGGTGGTTTCACTTTATCAAGCACAATAGTGGCCTGGATCGATCTCCTTTTACCATCTCATCTCATCCTCATTTGCATGCATGCGCCCGTTCTAGCCTTAAATTAGCAATTGGGCAGTCGCATGATCGACCAAACCAGACGGAGGATAGGTGCGATGCAATGTTAATGCCAGTCATATAGTATAGCAATCTAGCAGCTGAAATGGATCCGTGTCAGAAAGTATAGCTTGCCGGGAAACAGAAGGTGATGTGCCATAGGTTTGCCATCAAAGTGCCCCCAAAATGGCTCACGCAGATGCACTTAACGAAGCGATCAGACAACTAGCTTAGATCAAGATCCACATATGCCGTGGTCCACTGGTGCATACAAGATTGAATATACAATAATCGTTGGGAGTTTATTTCCTTAGTATTTTTTTTGGGGGTAGTGGTGGAATCAGAGCCAGCTCGAGACATATATTCCCTCGGAATAAACCTGCTTGCATGCCACGGCGCCCGCGGCGCGACACATGCGGCGGCATGGACTCCGGTCGGTCAGGGTGCGGCGCACCGGGGTAGCCGGTGCGCGCGCTCGTGCCGTTTCCCCGTTATAATATTCCGGCGCCTCGTGCCGCGCTAGCTGCAATGTGCGATACATCCCACGCCGCCGCGGTTGGCGTCCACCTGGCCGCCCGCGGCTGCGGCCGGAGCCCATGCGCCCGCCACGTACGTGACACCGGCGTTTGTTTGTTCGTAGAGGAGAAAATGGAAATGGTGTTGTCCAGTACGTTGGGTTCCAGTTCAGGGCCATGATGGAGTGTTGTTTCGGTTTTTTCTGATCTAGTACGTACATTTTCGGTGACGAAGTACTACCATGATACTTGTCACTCCACATGACATGACACAGGAAAAAGTCAGAAAGAGCCCATGTCAGGATGGTCTCGTCGTGTACTACTCGTGTTGCCGTCCATCCGCCGAACTAAAAGCAAAAGCGCCAAGAATCAAGTGGTTATTAGCGGTTCAATATCTTTGGACGACCTTTGGGAGAAACCGATCAAGCGGTTAACGTCGTAAAAAGCCTGACAACACAGATAAATTTCCCTCTCAAGCCGTTTGGCGTTTGCAGTGTCAGCTCCAAATCCCAGTGTACCACCATTGCCGTGCAACAAGGCAATGAACGCCGGAACAATCCCTTTCCTCCCTCACTGTACGCTACTAGGAGCACAGCACAGCACAAACCAAACACACACCTATCCCACTTGCTGAAATCGCCCAATTAGAAACCGGGTTACTAACATGGCCAATTTTGTAAGACCACACGTACATCTTCCCCGTCACGGCAGGTCGGCACGCACGCAGATCCGCGGCAAGAATACCACGAAATTGTAACGGCGCATGCAGCTGCAGCAGTAGGAGGACGACGACGCGATGCAGTCACTGATCAGGTCGGTCCGCGGCGTAAGCGTAACACGAAAAAACGAATCGAGAGGGGGAAAAAGGAGAAAGCTATTCGGAACTCTCCTCTTTAAATGCCTTAATGCGGCATCGCTCACCGGCCTGATCCGTGATCAAATCATCAAACCACGCCAAACCACCAGCGTCACACGCCCGACTCCATCATCCTCCTCCTCCGCGACCTTCCTTCCTCCCTTCCCCTTGTGCCCCCCAGCGAAATTCACTCGCTCGCCGCCACACATCGATCCACCCATCCGTCCCCGCAATCCCCCACGCGGCGCGTCACCTACCACCGCATCTCCACGGGCGCGGAGGTTGACGGAGAAGGGGGAGTCGGTGAGGAGGGAGATCAGAGCAGCATCCTCGGAGAGCCCGCCCGCCCGCCCGCGCGCATTAGGATTTAGGACTCGTGCTTGCATTAGCAGAAATCTTCTCAAATCCTAATCTCTTTCTCGCTCGACGAGGAGGTGAGGTGAGGTGGGAGAGATAGAGAAGGGAGAGGGGGGGAGCTAGACAACAAAGGCTTGGTTTGGTGCCATCTGGCCCCCTCCGATGGCGTAACCCGCCGCCCTCAGAGCTCGGCCGCACCTGCCTGCCTTTGCCTGCCGCCGCCCTCTGCCCTCTGCCCTCTGCCGTGGCGTGGCGAGGCCCAATGCCTTTTAAACCCCGCCCCGCTGCCATCCTGACGCCCCCGATCCCCACCGCCTCTCAATGCCGCACTTCCGGAACCTCCCGCTCCCGGAGGCCGCCGCCGCCGCCGCACACGCCGCGCTGCTCGCACTCGCCCTGCTCCTGCTCCTCCTCCGCGCCGCGCGCGCCCTCGCCTCGCGCTGCGCGTCATGCCTCAAGACTGCCCCGCGCCGCGGGGGCACAGCGGCGGCGGCCGTCGACGAGGGGCTCGCCGCCGCGTCGTCCGCGGGCGCATGGTACAGGGCCGCGCTGGCGTGCTGCGGCTACGCCCTGCTGGCGCAGGTCGCCGCCCTGAGCTACGAGGTGGCGGTGGCCGGTTCTCATGTCGCCGTGGAGGCCCTGCTGCTGCCTGCGGTGCAGGCGCTGGCGTGGGCGGCGCTCCTGGCGCTCGCGATGCAGGCCCGGGCCGTCGGGTGGGGCAGGTTCCCAGCACTGGTGCGGGTCTGGTGGGTGGTCTCCTTCGTGCTCTGTGTTGGCATCGCGTACGACGATTCCAGGCACCTCATGGGGGATGATGATGATGATGAGGTGGACTACGCTCACATGGTTGCCAACTTCGCGTCGGCGCCGGCCCTCGGGTTCCTCTGCTTGGTTGGTGTCATGGGTTCCACCGGTGTTGAATTGGAGTTCACCGACGACGACAGCAGTGTTCATGAACCGCTCTTGCTCGGTGGGCAGAGGAGAGACGCCGACGAGGAGCCCGGGTGCTTGCGGGTGACGCCGTATGGCGATGCTGGTATTGTTAGCCTTGCAACATTATCATGGCTTAGTCCGTTGCTGTCAGTCGGTGCGCAGCGGCCACTTGAGCTGGCTGACATACCCTTGATGGCACACAAGGACCGTGCCAAATCCTGCTACAAGGCGATGAGCAGTCACTATGAACGCCAGCGGATGGAGCGCCCTGGCAGAGAACCATCACTGGCATGGGCAATATTGAAGTCGTTCTGGCGTGAGGCAGCGATCAATGGCGCTTTCGCAGCGGTGAACACAATTGTCTCCTATGTTGGCCCATACCTGATCAGCTACTTTGTGGACTACCTCAGTGGCAAAGTTGAATTCCCCCATGAAGGTTACATCCTTGCCTCTGTATTTTTTGTAGCAAAGTTGCTTGAGACGCTCACTGCTCGGCAGTGGTACTTGGGCGTGGATGTCATGGGGATCCATGTCAAGTCTGGGCTGACGGCCATGGTGTACAGGAAGGGCCTTAGGCTGTCGAACTCCTCGCGGCAGAGCCACACCAGTGGTGAGATTGTGAATTACATGGCGGTTGATGTACAGCGTGTGGGGGACTATGCATGGTACTTTCATGACATCTGGATGCTTCCACTGCAGATCATCCTCGCCCTCGCCATCCTGTACAAGAATGTTGGAATTGCCATGGTTTCAACATTGGTAGCTACTGTATTATCGATTGCTGCCTCAGTTCCTGTGGCGAAGCTGCAGGAGCACTACCAAGATAAGCTGATGGCATCAAAGGATGAGCGCATGCGCAAGACAGCAGAGTGTCTGAAGAATATGAGGATTTTGAAGCTCCAGGCATGGGAGGATCGATACAGGCTGAAGTTGGAAGAGATGAGAAATGTGGAATGCAAGTGGCTTCGTTGGGCTCTGTACTCACAGGCTGCGGTTACATTTGTTTTCTGGAGTTCACCAATCTTTGTCGCCGTGATAACATTTGGGACTTGTATATTGCTTGGTGGTGAACTCACTGCTGGAGGTGTTCTTTCCGCTTTAGCAACATTTAGGATCCTTCAAGAACCACTTAGAAATTTCCCAGATCTCATCTCTATGATTGCTCAGACGAGGGTATCTTTGGACCGGTTATCTCACTTTCTTCAGCAAGAAGAATTGCCAGATGATGCAACAATAACGGTTCCGCAAGGTAGTACAGATAAGGCAATCAATATTAATGATGCTACATTCTCTTGGAACCCATCTTCCCCAACCCCTACACTTTCTGGTATCAACCTTAGTGTGGTGAGGGGCATGCGAGTAGCAGTCTGCGGTGTCATTGGTTCTGGTAAATCAAGCTTGTTGTCTTCTATACTCGGCGAGATACCCAAATTGTGTGGTCAAGTAAGTAAATGTGTACAGTATTGGTGTTAAATTGCATGGTAGTTCTGTTACATCTTCCCCTAACTCCTTTCCAGGTGAGGATCAGTGGATCAGCAGCATATGTCCCTCAGACTGCCTGGATACAGTCTGGAAACATTGAGGAGAACATTCTTTTCGGCAGTCCAATGGACAAACAGCGTTACAAGAGAGTTATTGAGGCTTGCTCCCTGAAGAAAGATCTTCAGTTGCTCCAGTATGGAGATCAGACCATCATCGGTGATAGAGGCATTAATTTGAGTGGAGGTCAGAAACAAAGAGTACAGCTTGCAAGAGCACTATACCAAGATGCTGATATTTATTTGCTCGATGATCCCTTCAGTGCGGTTGATGCTCATACTGGGAGTGAATTGTTTAGGGTAGGTACTCGTTGCCTATTCCAGCTATTTCAAAAGCCTTTTCCATTGCATAACATCCAAGCTTCTGTGTTACAGGAATATATATTGACTGCACTAGCAAGCAAAACCGTAATTTATGTAACCCATCAAATTGAGTTTCTCCCAGCTGCTGACTTGATACTGGTAACTATATTCTTCTCATAACCTGAATATATTTTAATTATTAATGCACAAGAGTGATACGCATTCCAATTTCCATCAGATTATTAAGTTGTTCAATGACATGTTATTTATTCATGCTTTTCTGTTGAGAGTTAACTACACAGGCAGGTTCTTTATAAAAGCAAGTTATTTTTAGTAATAGTTTCACTAGACTATGCATGGTTGAAGGGGTCTGGATTGATGTCTCTGTATGCTTCTGTATCATGCAGGTTCTTAAGGATGGCCATATCACCCAAGCAGGAAAATATGATGATCTTCTCCAAGCTGGCACTGATTTTAATGCTTTGGTTTGTGCTCATAAGGAGGCTATTGAGACCATGGAATTTTCTGAAGATTCTGATGAGGATACTGTTTCTTCTGTTCCTAACAAAAGACTGACGCCAAGTGTTAGCAATATAGATAACCTGAAAAACAAGGTGTCTGATAATGAAAAACCATCTAGTACGCGCGGAATAAAGGAAAAGAAGAAGAAGCCTGAAGAGCGTAAGAAGAAGCGGTCTGTTCAAGAGGAGGAGAGGGAGCGAGGAAGAGTTAGCTTACAGGTTTACTTGTCATACATGGGGGAAGCATACAAAGGTACACTGATACCCCTCATTATCCTGGCCCAAACCATGTTCCAAGTGCTTCAGATTGCAAGTAACTGGTGGATGGCATGGGCAAACCCACAAACAGAAGGAGATGCACCTAAGACGGATAGTGTGGTTCTCCTGGTTGTTTATATGTCCCTTGCCTTTGGGAGTTCATTGTTTGTGTTTGTGAGAAGCCTTCTTGTGGCTACATTTGGTTTAGCAACTGCTCAGAAGCTGTTTGTGAAAATGTTACGGTGTGTTTTTCGAGCGCCAATGTCATTCTTTGATACTACACCATCTGGTCGAATTTTGAACCGAGTAAGTTAATTTGTTCTTGCTCCTGTTAATATTATTTTGTAACACTTGCTCTTCAATGTGCCATTTCTAATGTGAATCATGCTTCATACCAGGTTTCTGTAGATCAAAGTGTCGTGGACCTTGATATAGCATTCAGACTTGGTGGATTTGCATCAACAACAATTCAACTACTTGGAATTGTTGCTGTCATGAGCAAAGTCACATGGCAAGTTCTGATTCTTATAGTTCCTATGGCTGTTGCATGCATGTGGATGCAGGTAATTCATTGTTGAGGCAGTGAAAACTGGTTTGTTTGCTTGTGTTTACAGAATGAGACATTTTACACTTCTCTTCATAAGAAAACATGTCAGGATGATCAGCAATATCTGTTTTCTAGTCACGGAGGTTTACTGATAAATATTATCAATGGTGCAGAGATATTATATTGCTTCATCAAGGGAATTGACTAGGATCTTGAGTGTTCAGAAGTCGCCGGTGATCCATTTGTTTAGTGAGTCAATTGCTGGAGCTGCTACAATCAGAGGTTTTGGTCAAGAGAAACGATTCATGAAAAGAAATCTTTACCTTCTTGACTGTTTTGCTCGGCCTCTATTTTCCAGCCTGGCAGCTATTGAATGGCTGTGCCTGCGAATGGAGTTGCTCTCGACCTTTGTCTTTGCTTTTTGCATGGCGATACTAGTGAGCTTCCCTCCTGGCACAATCGAACCAAGTATGTCTTACCTGGTGTCACACGTACTATCTGTTGCATTTTGTGTTATTTCTTTACCTAATCATTTACATAGGCACAGAAGTAAGCCTTGCATCATTTTGTCGGTTTACATTTTGGAATTTTGCTTTATCTAAGTGCACTTCTATTTTGATAGGTATGGCTGGGCTTGCTGTCACTTATGGACTTAATTTAAATGCTCGCATGTCAAGGTGGATACTGAGCTTCTGTAAATTAGAGAATAGAATCATCTCTGTTGAACGTATTTATCAATATTGCAAGCTTCCCAGTGAAGCACCACTACTCATTGAGAATAGCCGTCCCCCATCATCATGGCCTGAGAATGGAAACATTGAGCTGGTCGATCTCAAGGTACATTCATCCTGAACTGATGTGTAATTTATTCTCCTCCTAAACCAATCCCGTTTGTGAATTTAATTCTATTATCAAACATGACAGGTCCGCTACAAGGATGACCTTCCCTTAGTTCTACATGGAATCAGTTGTATGTTTCCTGGTGGAAAAAAGATCGGGATTGTAGGGCGAACTGGAAGCGGCAAATCTACTCTTATTCAGGCCCTTTTCCGTTTAATTGAACCTACAGGAGGGAAAGTTATCATTGATGGCATCGATATTTCTAGAATTGGCCTGCATGATTTGCGGTCACGGTTGAGCATCATCCCCCAGGACCCTACATTGTTTGAGGGTACTATCAGAATGAACCTTGATCCTCTTGAAGAATGTACTGATCAGGAAATTTGGGAGGTACAATCTGGTCACTTTCAATGCTAAATTCATGTTAAATATATCTTGATTTTTATGGAAGAACCTTTTTTCTTTCAGGCACTAGAAAAGTGTCAGCTGGGAGAGGTCATTCGGTCCAAGGAAGAAAAGCTGGACAGCCCAGGTTTGTTTCTGTTTTGAATAGGTGGACATTTCTTCCTATAGTAAGCATGGTGTTTTTTGTCCCTCTAAATTTATATTCCTGGACGTCTGTTGAGTTGCAGTACTCGAGAACGGAGATAACTGGAGTGTGGGACAACGCCAGCTTATTGCACTGGGCAGGGCACTGCTGAAACAGGCAAAAATTTTGGTGCTTGACGAGGCAACAGCATCAGTTGACACAGGTACGGATAATCTTATTCAAAAGATTATTCGCAGTGAATTCAGGGATTGCACGGTCTGCACCATTGCACACCGTATCCCGACGGTTATTGACAGTGACCTAGTCCTGGTGCTTAGTGATGGTACGATCTCTTCACTTAATTAACCAAATGACCTAAGATATTTCCTATTCACCTGTCAAAACTCGGAAATGAGTCCTTATCTACCTGTCTTTTATTGCAGAAGTTGTCTTTGCAATGAACTTATCTGTTCATTTTGATTTCAGGTAAAATTGCAGAGTTCGACACACCCCAGAGGCTATTGGAGGACAAGTCCTCCATGTTCATGCAGCTAGTATCTGAATACTCGACTCGGTCAAGCTGTATATAGAGGCTTAGCTTAAAACCCCCACCAAGTAGGGACAGGGAGGTAGGATAGCCACATCCGCCAGTGGAGACACCATAGAAGTACCAAACATCATAGGGCAAGACACAAGCCGAGGTGTATATGAGCGGAAAGAAAGTGTTCCCTGACCTGAATAAACCATGGAATCGATGAGGGAACGCAGCGGGCAGCACCACGGGGGGAGTTGGTCAGATTACCCGAAGCTCTGATGCTTCTGTATGTATAAACAATGCGTACTACTTCTCCCTTGCATAGTGGAAAAAGGGAAGGCAATGTTCATGGGTAATAAAGGGGTGACAAGTTTCATTTTGGCACCGGATTGGAGTGCTTTGGTTTACTGTATAGAACTCACCTCACCTGTGCAGTAAAACATAAAGCATAGTTAAAAGATGATACTACACCGATTCATTTTGGATTTTGCTCCACCAGTTCAGCAATGTATCTGCTGGTCCCTGTTGCAAGAGTGTAGCTGCAGGCACTGAAGCGAGGCCATCCCAGATAGGAATAAGTTTATTTTAGGAATAAGTTTATTTTAGGTTCTTTAATTTATCATTGAGTTTGAAATTCAATTATCATGTATAATTTATCTCTCAACTAATATCTTGTCAACTTTGAATAAAGATAGACATTGAACCCGTGAAACCCACCATAGTCCCGTTACAGGCCAACTAATACGGCCCGCTCGTACGTGGCACTCATTTCGGCCCAACTAATATGGCCTGCACGGACGTAAGAGTCGGCCGCACGTAGTTCCAGCCCAGCTAACATGGGCTGTAGTACGGACCATCAGGTAAGCCCACCTCACGCGCGCGGTAGCTGGACTGCCGGCAGGTGGGCAGGGGATGGTCCTCGAGGTCTTTACCTGTATGCCATTAAGAAAGATGGTGCCTGCCTCTGTGCCACTAAAAAATTCGAGCCTCCCTCTATGCCATCATCGAACTTTATCGCGCCCTCGAAACCATTCCATCGTTATTCTGTTAGGGTTAAACTGTTTAACAGCTCTGACATGTGGGTCCGGGCAGGAAAAATGTCCATCTTGCCCATTCAGTCGCTGGCATATTGGGCCCTGTTGACCGATGCTTACCGTGTCACTCTCTCTTCTCACTCGATTCCCCTCTCTCCGCGACGGCGAAACCGTAGCGGCGGCGAACCCTAGCGGCGGCGGCGGATCCGGGGGTTTGGAGGAGCATGGGAGCGTGGATCTGACTGTGCGTCGAGAGGAACGGGGAGGACCGTGCGTCCAGAGGAAGGGGGAGAAGCAGCCATGGCGTGGAACGACGCCGGTGAGCGCCTGGATTGGTTTCTGGACGGGTGAGTTCTTTGCTTCCCCCTTTGATTTCGCTGACTTAGGCCACCTTGATTGTCTCCCCATGATGCATTGATGTTTAGTGCCCAGCGCTACCGATCCGTGTTAGGGTTTAATGATTACGTGCTCCTTGTTCATCTGTAGGATGGACCCGGACAGTAGCTTCAACTTAGAAATTCGGATTGTTTCTCGCAATACTCGTGCGCGGTGGTTTTCGTTGAACCAAGTGGTGGATGTAGACCGCACTCAATTCAGGAACCTGCTTGCTGATTTGGTCGAGAAGCATTCTCATGAATACGGTGACAAAATCAACTTGTTCTTTTTCTGCACTGAGACTAAATCTCACATCCCAGTTTGCAATGATCAAGATTTGCTTGAAATGTTTGCAAAACATAGGGCTATAAAAACTTGTTTGTTGGCTGTTGCTTATCATAGCCCAAGTAGTGAGCCCCCTGTGATTCCTGATTGGGATTCTTCTAGCCTAAGCACTGTGAACCCTATACAACCCCTATTCACCCTTTCTATTGCAAGTCCAAGCTTAGTTGAACCAACCAGTGACACACTCAATCAATCTGCTGAACCAACCAATGCCACAAAGAGTCATTCTACTGAAACTGAATACCTTTGTAACCCAAATCCAATGAATGAGCATGTGGGTGTTGATGATGAAGGTCTGTACATTGAGATGGGTCCCAACTATCCCACTCCTAATCCTCAGAACTAAGGTGGGACTGAAGAAAGGGAAGGTGATAGTTCTGGTGATGATGAATGCAATGAGGATAACTCTGATTATGAATCATTGTTGACGCCAAATCCGTACCGCCGATGTGGACCTGGCGCGCGGACACACGAAGGCTTGGGAGATCTGCTTAGCTCCAGTGCAGGTCCTAAAATTGATGAAGCGCGGGCGTGCCAGTCAGTTTGATCCTGCCACTGACAAGATATGCAAAATAGCAGAACATATAGCGTGTCGACCTATCGGCCAATAGCAAAAACAGCCTATCGGCCAATGAGCCGATAGGGCAAAAACAACCGATCGGCCGATGAGCCGATGGCGCGGTTCCAGCCGATGCAGATGCCAGCCGATGCAGTTAGGGTTTCGAACCATCAGCTGTGTACTGAGCAAACATCTATATAGAGGCGATCGGCTGATGATAATCCAAGGTGATATAGCATAATCCAAATATATGATAAAATAAATATCGATCTGAAAATTAAAGCACGTATCGGCCAGAGGTCCGATGGCATAAACTCTCAATAAGCAGATAAACAATAAATACTCTGTTGTCATCGGCCAGATCCAATCTATATGTAAAACTCTTGGGCCGATGCAACATCCAGATAACTCACCGGCTGAAACCCCGGTGAAACCCTTATTGGCAATCGACAAGCAGGCTAGAGATTACGGTTCTAATCACGACTTAGTAGATCAAACTGAACTGATACAACACTAAGTATGAAAAGAAATGCAAGATCTAGACAATCAAGCCCTTGACTGATTTTCGGGGTGGTGGATACCTTAGCCAATCTAATCTAGCAAGGCGATTTAATCGATACCGGCATAAACCCTAAAGCGAATCTCGGCCGATAAGACTAAATCGAGACGCCGAACCAGATTGATTAAGATATATGATAGTAGGTGCTTACGTTGACGAGATCAGAACGTCGAAGCCCTAGCCCCGACAACGTAGGCAGCCATAGCGAGACTTACCCCTCGCGGGAAGGGTATGAACTCGCCAAAGAAGACGAAAAGTAAAGGTTGGCGATGCGCCGAAGTTGTATTGATCGTGAGATAAAAATTACATGAACCTCGGGCTTACATATTTATACCCATAGGCTAACAAAGATCCTAACAGAATACGACTCAAACTTTTCTAAAGATAAAAGGAAACAGATAAAGTCCTTATTGGACACTAAACACACTTTCCTAAAGATAAAAAGGAAACTAACAAATTCTTTCTAATTAATAGATACAAGCCGCATCCTCCTCAAACTCGGTCTTCTCTGGATAAGATCTTCTCGAATCTAACAAGAATCCGACTGCTGTTGATGATTGGTTTAAGAAAACCCCCATCGGCCGATATAAGACTCTAGGCCGATACCAACCTTGAGCCGATATGGATCCTGGGTCGATGAGGACTCCGGGGCTTACCAAATTCTGGTGTTAACAATCATCTGATGAGAAAGTAGAAGACATAGATGATGAAATTAAAGACAGAGAGCCAGAAAATATGCTTGATGCTTTTTATGATAAGAAGGACCCTCCTATGTCAGGAATTTTTTTGAGAAATAATATTATTTTAATGGAAAATCACAAAAATATATGTCAAACGGCTAAAATTGTAAAAATAGCGGTCTGTCGTCATGGGGAAGAACGACAGGGTACCTGTCGGCATGTGGTATGCCGACAGGCTTGTTGAAGGACCCTGTCGGCATACCCCATGCCGACAGGGGTATTTTTTTTAAAAAAATACTGTTTCATCAGGGCCCTGTCGGCATCCCCTATGCCGACAGGGGTATTTGTTTTTTTAAAAAATACTGTTCGCCACTGTTCATCACAGCAAAATTTCGAAAAAAATATCCCTGTCGACATACGGTGTGCCGACAGGCCGTATGAACAGTGCCAAACAGTGATGAACAGTGATTTTTCCAGAAAAATACCCCATGTCCCCTGTCGGCATGTGGTATGCTGACAGGTACCCTGTCGTCCTCCCCCACGACGACAGGGTACTATTTTTGCAATTTTATCCACTTGACATATATTTTTGCGATTTTCCATTAAAATAATATTATTTCTCAAAAAAACTCCCTATGTCAGTAGGAACTGTTTATTCAGATATGGATGCTTTTAAGATTGCTTTAGCTAGCTATGCTGTCAAACATGAGTACAACTATGACATTGAGAAGAGTGATACAGGGAGATACAAGGTGAACTGTGCACAAAAGAGTGATGGCTGCAAGTGGAGACTTCATGCCTCAACTGGAAAGGATGGAAACACTATATAAGTGATGTGTTGCATTGTTTTCTTTGATTGCTACCAGTTTTCATTAATGTCTGGTTTGTCTGGTTTGCAGGTGAAAAAAGTCCCATACCCTCACACATGTCAGAGCACTAGGAGGCAAGGAATATGTGTTGGGGTCACTCAATTCTGGGTGTGCAGTCAGGTGATTGATTGGTTGAAGAAAAATGGGAATATTGGGCCAACAGAACTGCAGAGGAGGTTGAAGGAACACCATAAAATTCCGGTGCCTTATAAGAGAGTGTACAAAGGTAAATATCTTGCCATGGATAAGATTTATGGGCCTTGGGACAAGAGTTTCAATAACCTGTATAGGCTTAAGGCTCAGTTAGAAGAATCAAGTCTGGATCATTTCTTGTTATTGATCATCACACCATAAACAATAAAATCAGATTTTGTTGGCTATTCTTTGCACTGAAAGCATGTGTTGATGGATTTCTTAGAGGATGTAGACCATATCTTGCAGTAGATAGTACTTTTTTGACAGGAAGGTTTAGAGGATAGTTGTGCATAGCTTGTGCAGTAGATGGGCACAACTGGATGTATCCAGTAGCTATTGGAGTCATTGAATCAGAGACAAATGAGAACTGGGTGTGGTTTATGGAGAGATTGAAGGAAGCAATAGGTACCCCAGATGGCCTGACATTCAACCCAGATTGTGCGCAGGCAGTCATGAAGGGGGTTAGTGAAGTTTTTTCAACTGCTGAACATAGAGAGTATATGTATCACCTAGTTCAGAATTTCAAGAAGAGGTATAGTGGGAAGGTATTTGATGATCATTTATGGGCTTCTTCATATGCATGGAGCCCATACATGTTTGAGAAGCACTATCAAGCCATGGTTGCAGTCAAATCAGAAGCAATGAAGTATTTGCAAGAAACTCACAAGAAGCTGTGGACTAGGAGCCAGTACAGGATTGCATCAAAGGTAGATTATGTCGCTAACAATCTGGCAGAGTTATTCAATAACTGGATCAAGCAAGAGAAGGGAAAGCACTTGGATGATTTACTGGACACTATAAGGCAAAAAATTTTGATCAAATGGAACCAAAGGAAGAAGGTAGCCAAGAATTTCACTGGAAAAATTCTTCCTCACATCCTGCAGAGGCTTAAGGAAGATAGCTACAACCTGGATATTGAGGTGATCACAACCTCTCCAGAAGGTATGGCAGAACTGTGTGCAAAAGGCACAAATGGCTCTGGGTTCAGGTTTGTGGTCAACTTAAAAGATAGAACCTGCACTTGTAGGGTTTTGTAGGGCTCAGGCATCCCATGCAAGCATGCAATAGCCTACATTACATCCATTGCTGGTGAAAATCTGGAGGACCATGTGGATGCCTACTTCTCTGTGAACAGGTTCAAAGCTGCATACGAGGGTTCCATCCCTTGCATACCAGACAAGAGCATGTGGCCCAAAGCTACTCATGACTTCTTCATGCACCCTCCTTTTCTTAAGTCCACAGCTGGAGGCAGGCACAAGAATAGGACAAAGTCAGCACTTGAGGGAGGAAGCAACAGCCAGAAAAAATCAATAAAAAAACATGAGTGCCCTATCTGCCATCTGTTAGGCCATCACTGGTACACATGCAAGAATGGCAACCCAGAAGATATAGCTGCAATGGAGGCAGAAAGGTATACCTCCCTCCTTACTTAGTTTGCATACACATGTACATGTTCAAAAACTTTGTTAACTAAATCATTTCTTGCTATGTAAGGGTCTATCAAAGAAGAGGTTGAAGAAAGTTGTACCATGTAACACAGAGACCAGTATAGTCTTGGCTAATCCCTCCCAGATGATCTTCCCAGCCAATGAAGCAGTGGCCAATGCAACCCACAAAAAAAGGAAGAAGTCTTTTTCATCTGGTGCCAACAAAAAGAAAAAAGGGGCATCTGCCATTACTACTACTACTACTACAACCTCAGAACAATTCAGTGTAACCAATAGTGTGTCCAACAGGTTTGTTTTTTTTACCAATAATGTGTCCAACAGGTTTGGTTTTTTGTCACATGTCTTCAAATCATCAAAAAAATTCATCCATGGCACCTAATGCATCATGTCTTTTTAGCACAAGGTCTACAACTGGTTCCAATGATCCAGTTCCACTACAATATGTGCCACCTTGCCCTGATGAGACCATTCAGGAGGACACCCAGCCACTACAGGTTGTGCTACCCCATGCTTCACCCATAAAGAAGATATGCAGCAAAAGAAAACTTACCTCAAGAAAGAAGCGAGTTGCAGCCACTCCATCAAGCCCAGACAGCCCTGCTAGAAATACCAGGAGCAAGAAGTTTCAGCTGCAGTAAAAGGTACTTGTTCTTTTGGTCTGTGGTAACTGTTCTTTTGTTTTTGTGATGGTGAAAAACAACTGCCATATGGTTCTTTTGGTCTGTAACAATGCAAACCAGTAAAGCAGTTGCTAAGTTGCTAAGTGCTTCTGCCATGTGGTTATTTTGGTGTTGTCATGTGATGAAACAGCTAATTATGAATGGATTTATGATATTTTGTTACATTCTGGACAATTACACTATTATTGCAACTTCATTCATCATTCATTCAAGCATACATCCATTTATCCATCACTACTCATACACACAACCACCTACTTCTTGAAAATAGCATACATAGCAAGAAAAATACAAATATAGACCATCTTTTGAAGCCACTTAAGCTACTACATCACCTTATTGTCCACTTGTGCATTGCCTACAACTCCAGCAGCCTGAGAGCCTTCCTACATGATAGCCAGTGGAGGTGCAGTAGGGAAACCACCTGGTGTTGCCATTGCCTGTAGGGGAACAACATGAATTGCAGCAGGGGCATGAGGTGTCTGCACTCCAATGTCCAGCATTTCATCCTCCCACTAATAATACTGACAGCCTCCAATCTGAAAGCCAAACCATCAACACATTGTGAGCAAACAACAAAAAAAACCCAAAGACAAGATGTGAGCAGAGAATGAAACCCAAACTGCAAAATAAGGGCACTTGTGAAAGACACGATTGTTGTTTTTTTTTTGTTGTCGAGATGAACTGGTTTGCAAACACATGGCAGTTGGAGCAAAGCACCCGCTTCACCCTACCACCATAGTTGCTGGATGTTTGGAACATGGCTGCAGAAGATGAGAGATGAGAAGAAGAGAGGTGAATGAGATGGAGATGGAGTGGGAAGAATTATATATAGGAGAAGGGCCAGGGGCTATTTGGCGCCAAACAACCCCGCCTTTGGCGCCAAAAAAACTGGCCTGTGGCTGCACTCGGAATGACACAGAAGGAAACCAACTTATTAAAATGACCACTCAATCCTAAGGGCAACTATGTCATTTTGCTGCCTTGTTACCCATCGTTAGGAGCAAAAACGAACGGAATGGTTTCGAGGGCATGATAAAATTCGATGATCGCATCGAGGGAGGCTCGAACTTTTTAGTGGCACAGAAGCAGACACCATCTTTCTTAATGGCATACAGGTAAAGACCTCGTGGTTTCCTTTACCTGACATTCTGACAATGGCAAGTAGATCCGCTTATCAAAACGTCTCCAGTACAAAGCGATCAATCACCAAATTCAATCTTTCATTACGTGCCATTGAGAATAAAAACCTTCAACTGTTACTTCCTCCGTAACAAAATATACGATATTTTCGTTGGATGAGATACATTTAATGATGCATTCAAGACCCGACGATCCCAAGCCGCTACCCAGGCTCGTTGGCGGATCACACCATTAGAATACCATCAATTTTCAGTGATACAGCGTATATAATTGTTCATATATGTGTTTATATATGTGTTTGTCCGAGCTCTTAAAAGTACTAAGATCTGTCATTGGACACATCCTACTACTACGAATCTGAATAGCTCCTTGTTTAAATTCGTAGTACTAAAATATATCTCATCCAATCAAACTTTCTTATATTTTAGGACTGGTAAGTTACACATGTCTAATTATTCTAGCACGAAGACGTTACGTGCAAGAAACGCTCTGCAGACATTCTACGAAAGAGAGGCTCACATGGCCAGTAGTTTATGGTTCTTAGAAACAGAGTTATAGCTCAAAAAGGAACAAACAGGCCAGATGATCAAACATGACAACATTACGTGATTACCTCTGCAACCTTCAGCTTTGCCAGCATTTCACCTACAAACTCTATGAACTGAAATGCCTTGGCAAAGCATATCGATCATTCGATCCCAATATCACTATTACAGCACCCTTAGGGTACATATCTATAGAGCTATCTGGATTCTGGAACGAATTATGAAGCATATATTTGAAGGCGGAAACATCTTCTAGCCTCTCTCATCGCCTTCCCAGTTGTTTTTCTCCTTTGGTCCAGTTGGTCCTTCCTCCTCGTACAGCTCCACCGGAAGACTGTTCAGTATTGCTTCAGCTGTGAACCGAAGAAAGAAGGGCAAGAAGCTAAGCACAGCGTCTATCTCCGACCGTGAGTTGTATTCCACGGTCGGGCCCCATTCTCTCATGTACTGCAGCCAGCATGGCTCGACAACCGCATCTCCCAGATGTTCCGCAGAGATGATCTTATACCTTGTGCTCGAATCGACCAAAATATCACTTCGTGCTGCATCGTTTCTTACCCCAACACCAGCCTTCTCAGATCCCAACAGATAACATCCAGGGTGCGCATAGCTTGCGTGGCCATCCTTCGCTGAGTAAACAATGGCTTTGTTTCCTGAAATGAACTCCAGATCACATGCATCCACCCAGTCGCCTCCGCTGTGCTGTGAGAAGTAGATAGATGAGAGCTGTCCTGAGAAGTTACTTACACGGAGGGCGAAATGCTCCCAGTCACCGGTATGCCTGCCGACTTTCTGTAGAGCAAAGCTAGCAAATCCAACCTTTATTGTTGCTGGCCCATTGAATGGGCAGAACACCCACATCGCAATGTCAGTGAAAGTTCCTCCATGAGCCGGCTTAATATGTGCATAGAGCTCAGCACTCTTCAGATTGCCAGCTTTGACATATTCGTTCCTATCATCATCAGGAATATCAATCCAGTACTCACCGTCATTTGTCCCACCAGCAGGAAGGTTCGAACCACTAGCAAGAATTACATCTCCCATTTCTTTACCTTTCTTGTGGAGCGTAGCTCCATTCTCAAAGAACCAAGAGACTGATGATGGTAAGTAGATCTCTTGCGGGTGGAAGAAAACAGTTGGTCCATAGTGCTCGATCAGTGCTTTGATCTGCTCTAAATTAGGCATGGAACTCAAACTTGAATCAAAGTTCTTCAAGCAGGGAATGTCTGATTCTTCTGTATCTGTTCCACAGAAGAATGTACCAACAGGTATCCCTCTTCCTGCCATCCCTCGGTGGCAAGGCCTTGTATTCCAGATGTAGCAATTACCTCCCATATTTGCGATTGACTTAAAGTTTTCACATTCATCTGTGAGGTCACGCCACACACATCTAACTGCATCTAATGAGGGCTTCTTCGGTCCTCTAGTAACCACATAGCCAAGAGCTTCATACCCATCCGGTGGTGATGGTGACCAGAAGCAACCACATTCACTATTGTCATCATCATTCAAGTCAGTACTAGTCCAAACAAGGGTGTAATCTAATGGTTTCTCAAGAGCAGGCTTGCGATTGATCGATTGGCTGCTAGCCGCTTCCCTTGCCACAAGAAGAAATCCCTGTAAAGGTCGGTCATTCTGTTGGGCGTAGTGCCCAAGGCAGTGGAAGCCATCAGGGATTTCTTGTGGCTCATAGAATGTAGCTCCTGAGCAGCTCCATATACTCTGGAATTTGGTAATACTTGCAACCTCGAGCTCGCCTATGCATATTGTGCCCTTAGAGAAATCCCCTCCTGTGAAGGAGTTGACAGAATGTTACAGAAATGTTCAGGTAGCTATCCTTAATTTTGGGAAAACAAATACACGCAAATTGAAAATTGGGACATTCTCTTACATGTGCTTGGTAGTTGCTAATGCTAATCGTTGCTCAACTGAGAACAGTAAAAGAACAATAAACTCCATCATAATCCCCAAATATAAAGACTTTAGTAGCCTGTGCAGATTGAAGTAAACTAATGGTTCTGGTTTCTTGCAAATGGTGCAATCCTTGAGCCTACGGACTACGGCTGTTACCTTCTAAATTAATAAGCCTTGCGAGTAAAGCAGGGTACTCCTGGCCATACCACTTGCAAGGCAAGCACCAGGATTTCCACTGAATTCTTATGCTAAGACCATATCCATATGCCAGTTAAATCGACGATACACATCTAATAAATGAAAAACTGAGTATTGCCTGCCATCCGCGGAAGAAATTAAGGATCAGTTCTATCAACAAACATGAAAATTTCCCGTTTAGGAGAGAAGGAACGGACAAACAACAAACAAATCAAATTTGGCGCGAGCTCGCGCATAGAAGCTGAAAATTTACAACCACAAAAACACTATCCGGCAATCCAGGCCATAGACGACGACGATTTACGAGTAGATTAAGAACCGATTAAGCAGTACACGAAGAAACGAGGAAAGCGAACAAGTCCCCAAACCTTGCGGCCAGTCGGGCAAGGGCGCCGGCAGCTGGAACGGCTCCGGCAGCCGGACCTCGCCTCCCGCGGCGATCGACGGCCCGCAGCCGAAGCAGCTCCACCAAGCCATCACCCCAACCCCTCCCCTCCCTTCTTTCCTTGCCCCTTCTTCACCCAGTCCAACCACGAGCTCGCTCCTCCTCTTATTTATAGGTCAAAGCGGCGGCTGGCTCGGGCTCCCGCGCGTGAGCTCCGGTCCAACGGGGGACCGGCGCCTCTTCCGTGGCAGCGAAGGCCGCCGCTTCCGTGGGGTTGATGGCGACGCCGGAGACGGGCTCGGGCTGGGCCGGGGCCGGGGCGGCGTGAGGCTCGAGGGGAATGGACGCCGCTTTCGGCGTCGGAACTCGGGAATAAATGCTTTTTCGCTCACGCGATGCGCGGGGGGATATTTCGCACGCAACCCCGCGTGTCGCCGTCGGAAGGAGGCCGTCTCGTTTGACACGTGTCCGAAAAGCGGTGGTGGTTCGCGCCGGCGATTCGGGCGCGGAGGAGGTGAAGGCGACGTGCTTCCTGTTCGATTGGGGATTCGTAACGTGACAGGCAGTGGTTACGTCCGGGTCAGGAGTAATTACCGGTAGTTGTACAGAAATAGTCACTGTGGAGAAAAGATCAGCACAACGACCTCCGGGTAAAGTTGGATCAATCATACTAGGAGTATCTCGGCACTGACAGAAATGGTCCAAACTACCCATGATTTTTTTTGTTTGCAGCAAGCATGGATTGATCGAAAATGCTCCCAAATATCCTACCACTTCTTTTAATGTATACTGAGAAATGCCTGAGGATCTTCCGACTATCTCCAAAAAGTGATGGGCTTGCTTATCCAAGTGTAAACCTCACTCATCTTAATAATATATATATCATCTAGAGTTGTAACTAAAATCGCTTATCCAAGTGTAAACCTCACTCGTCTTAATAATATATATATCATGTAGAGTTGTAACTAAAAACTTGGTATGCATTAAGCTACATTATCTTAAAAAATAATAACATTTGATTTACTTTCATACTTTGATCCTAACCATTCAATGTCATATGTATTTACAACTCACTAAGCATAATTATTACTATAAAGCTCAATATTTAACCATGACGCCTATAAAACTAATAACAATTGAATCTCTCATGTTTTGATACATAACCAACCAAATGTCATGTAGAATTGAAATTTCACATCAATTATTATAGAACAAATGTTGTCCATTTAGATATTAGATTGTTATTTTTAAAACCATCTACTAGTTTTTTATATGAGAGCTCCTCCTCACATTTTTTTTCCTTTCAATGAAAACTACTAGTGTACTAGTAGCATGGTAGTCGGCAGCCGTACCAGTGAGGCAGTGATGGTCATATGGGCTTTGAGTTGAGCCCTCAGGTCCATCATGTTGTCAGCCTGAGTGAGCTTTGGGTGGGCCACCAGCCTGTGAAGTTCCGTGCATACTTGCAGATTTTTTTTATTTTAAATTTTATTTATTAAAATATTTAAAAAAATTACAAATCTAGTCGTCCATCGCTCTCTGAGAGGGCTTTTTTAAAAATCGTCCTCCCAGAGGACGATTTATCTGATGTGAAAGACTGTCGTTGGCCGAGTGCCAACGGGGGAGGGAAAATTTACAGGCGGCTCCCTTACCGCCCTCCCAGAGAATGATTTTTCACTGTAGGGGGCCACCTGCAAAAGGGCGGTGAGGACGGTCTGGCTTTATTGCAAGCTGCCCCTTGTCGTTCTCTGGGAGGACGATTTTTGACTGTGCTGGGGGCCGCCTGCAAAAATACAAGACCGTCCTCTGAGAGGGCGTTTTTTGACTGTGCGGGGGGCCACCTGCAAAAGGACGGTGAGGCCGGCCTGGCATTTTTGCAGGCGGCCCCCTTGCCGCCCTCTGGAAGGACGATTTTTGGCCTCCCGAGTATAAAACTCCTTCTCCCTCTTCAAATTTTTATTATATTCACTCAAAATCCAGAAAAAAAGAAAAAGAGAGAGGGGTAAGGGGGAACAGAAGGAAAGCGACGAAGCTCTGCCGATTTGTTGACTCCATAGCAGGTAAATACATTATATTGTATTGTCTTTGAAATTTTTATAGCATTTTAGTTTTATTGCCATATATTTTAGTAGATCTGGAGCACACTACATATTTGTATAATTTAAGAATAAAGGCATACGACATATGTATAGAAATTGAGACTTAAAGTATAGTGCAAATTGTACAATATAATTAAGTTATATGGTACATCTGGAGCACGCATCCTATTTGTAGAATTTGAGACCTAGGACAGATAACATATTTTTAGAAACTTTAACTTAGGGCGTAGTACATATTGATGAATTCGATATTAGATTTGGTGATTATGTTTCGAACTTAGTTAACCTAGTTTTTTTTGTTTCATTAGACACAATGTCAAGTAAGGTCATATTTCAGTTAGTTCACGGTCAAGACAACCTTAGATTTAGTCCAGATGGTGTTGATCTGTTAGATTTTAGAATGACATCGAAGGACATCGATAGGCCTGCCGAGAGAACATTTCAGTCAATTTATAGTTGGCTGCTACGAGGATTTAGAGTAGACCCAGAAGTCAACACAATATCAGTATCTATTGTAGTGAGTCGTGCAACAAAAGGTTTTTTTGGGGAACTAATGTCAATGGATAACACTGATGCTTGGAGACGGTATGTGGAGATGACTTTTGAACGGTCATGGTCCTTTGTTATTTTTGTGTCAGTGCATGAAAAGGATAGAAATGTTGTAATGGAAACCGAAGATGTTGAGGGTTCAAACCATGTGGGAGATTGTGTTGGACCATCGATGGAAAATGAGGAAAATCAAACAAGGGTGATGCAGGCCATGGGCATGGCGGATGAGGGGGAAGAGAGTCGGTATAATCGTCGATGGAATGAAGAGGGAAGATTCAGATGACGAGCAAGCGGAGGACGACGTATCATCCAATGAGGAAGATGATGTAATGTCCACTGATTGGACAAAAAAGGACTTCTCAGGACTTATTATCTCAGAGGGGCATCATATACCCTAGGAATACAAGGAGAACGAGGTAATTTAGGATGCTAGGTATGCTCATAAGGAGGATATGAAGGAGGCGGTGAAGCATTGGGCGATCTCATTGCAGAGAGAGTTTAGGGTGATCAAATCAACCAATTATGTGTACAAAGTGAGGTGCGTGAGGGAAGATTGTCCATGGCGTGTTCATGCATATAAAGGTAAATGAATTGATTATTGAAATGTTAGCATTGTGACCGAGCACCAGTGTCAGTTACAAGGGGTGGAGAAGTATCACCACAACATCACTTCAGCTTTTGTTGCAAGTGAGATGTATAGCAGTGTTGTCTGCAACAATGGCTTTGAACCAAGATCAATTATTAGCCACATTGAAAACAAATTCAAGTACACCATAAGTTATACCAAGGCCTGGAGAGCCAAACAAAAGATTTTAGAGATAAGGTATGGCACATTTGAAGCATCGTATGATAATTTGCCCCGTCTGTTAGCCAGTATTGCCCAAAGGAATAGTAATACTTACTATGACATGCATACATTTCAATCGGCTGATGATTCTACCAAGAGTATGCTGCAAAGAGCATTTTTCTCATTGGGTACTTGCATCAACGCTTTTGTGCATTGTCGTCCTGTACTATGCATAGATGGAACATTTTTTATCGGTAAATACAGAGGTCAGATATTGACAGTGATTGGAGCTGATGGGAACAATCAGGTGTTACCTATGGCTTTTGCATTTGTAGAGAGTGAGAACACTGAAAGTTAGTACTGGTTCCTAGAGAGAATGCACATCGCAGTTGTGCATATGAGGCCCAATATTTGCCTTATACATGATCATCATGCGGGCATATTATGGGCTATTGAATACTTGCAGAATGGTTGGGATGAGAAGGGAATTCCAGCTAGGTGGCCCAATCTTCGGAGTAGGTGATGCATACGTCACATGGGTGCTAATTTCTATAAGCAATTCAAGAACAAGTATCTGATGGATCTTTTCAAGAGGCTCTGTGCACAGAATCAAGAGAAAAATTTAATGAGTTGTGGAGAAGGTTGGATGAGTTGACAACTAAGCAAATAGACGAGCAATCTCGCCGGCCACAAGCTGAAGTTGACGAGCCTCCCGTACCTCTTGGTGCACTACATGACGACCCACCCACAATGAGAAGGAGGTCGGGATCATCTATCCAAAATTTCACTCATTGGATTGAGAACGAACCAAAGGATAAGTGGTCTCTGTTGTATGACACTGATGGTTCTCGATATGGCATAATGACAACTAATTTGGTCGAGGTTTACAACTGGGTAATGCGAGGAGTGCGAGAACTCCCATTGGTTGGTATTGTCGAATTTATTCTTCACGGCACACAGGCCTACTTCAGGGATCGATACAAGAAAATTGGTCCCTCAATGGCAGATAACAATATAATATTTGGCAGCGTAGTAACTAAGTACATGGAAGATAAAATAGCTAAGGCACAAAGGCATAGAGTCGTTTCTCAAGGTACACAAGTACATCGATATGAAATAATGTGTGTTGATAGGAGCAGGCGTGGTATCTACCACAAGCAAGCCGTGCAGGAATGTGTCCTTAAGGCGAATGACGGATGCAATTGCAGCTGTATGAAGCCTAAGCTTCGACACCTGCCTTGCTCTCACGTACTTGCCGCAGCCGGTGATTGTGGCATACTTCCCAATGTGTACGTGTCACATTATTTTAGGAAAGAAGCAATCTTTCATACATAGAGTGAGGAGATATATGAGTTCGGGATCTCAGGATCTTACACAACTCTGAAGCCCCAAGTTTTTTACATTCCAGATCAATCCAAGCTAAAGGTGAAAAAGGGCCGGCGTCAGACAAGACGCATCAGAAATGACATGGACGAGGCCAAAGCTGGTGGTAGGACTCTATGTTGTAGCAAGTGTGATCAGCGCGACCATACTTACAAGAAATGCCCGAAGACTGCGGAAGGTCTTAGCGTCGCGGATGTCGGTCCATCTGGAGAGGCAAGTGATGGAAGGTGATCACCTGGGGAAGGAACAACAACCAGGCGAGCACGTCCCAGGCGTTCTCGTGCGGCAGGCGATGCGATGGTCTAATATTGTTTAGGAACCATGAAGTAGACCGATATTGTATCGTAATGAGTACTCGCACTAAGTAGTCGTATCATGTAATTTCAATGAATCTTGTTGTAATTGTACTGTTTGTGAACCATGAAGTATCCGGTATTGTACACCAGTATTATATTGCTAACTTTTTGGTATTGTATCCTAATGTGGCGAACAATTTGATGTAGCATTGTAATGTTGTTGTAATGACGACTTGGAGGGCGCGACAGACCAGGAGAAACTTGGCTCCTCACAGCTTGGCGGAGCTCCACCACCGCAGACCCAGGAGCAGCCACCGGTCACACCAGTACCGGAGGGACGGGCAGGTCGTGCCGTACCACCGGACCGTCTGACGTACTCCCAGGGACACGTTAGGGCCCAGGGTAGGAGGGACAGGGGTAAGAGGTCCACCTCTTGAGTGCTTGTACGCACTGTTCTTTTGGTTTATAATTCCGTGGACCAATACTACTTTTGCAGTTACTGCTACAGTTCCATTGTCTTTACCCATTAATATATAGGGTTCATGTCGTCTGTACACTGCTACAACTACTTATGCGTACGACAACAAACTTTCAGCACTTGAGGTTCGGGTCCATTACATCACACAGTATACCACAGTACACAGACACAACGCCAACTTAAGTTGTCAAGATCAACTTTCCTCGCAACTTTGTTAGGTAAAGTAATTCTTGCTCGCGCGTGCTCATGTCGTCGGTATGCTGTAGAAACCCTACACCAACTACTTTAGCTCGCACAGTAAACCACAGTGCACAGACACACTGCCAGTTCGAGTTGTTACGATCAACTTTCGGCGCTGCTTTCTAAGATAAAGTAAATCCTGCTCACGCGTGCTCGTGTTGTCACATACAGTAAAAAAATTAGCTCTCATTAAGTCCTGTTCTAACACTAGTTGCTCCACTATAAAATAGACAAGCTGAATACAATCTCTTCATATCATCTTTTAAATTCCCACGAATCTAGAGAGAATGAAAGCTCCATTTGTTGAGCGTCTCAATTGGCGAAGCGATCCTCTCACCGGTTGGTTTCTCCCATTGCGTGACCGTTCGTTGTGCGCTTGTGGGGATCGATGCATACTTAAGTCATCCCTCATGGTAGAAACTCGGGACAGGAGATTCTTCCAATGCCCAAACATTGATCAGGTATGATTCATTTATTCCAAGTTCAAATAACTATCATCAATTCATAAAACGTTTTTCTGCGCTATCATAACATCTTACGCAGACATATCGTACAGTGTGCAACTTCATTGAGTGGGTAAATACGGAGAACCCATAAAACGATGGAACACATGGATATTCATGTAGTGAAACAAGATCGGACTACCTTAGACGAAAGGATGAGCATGAACGTCGAATTGTTGCAGAAGCTTTAGAATGGCAGGTAAATCCCCTGGGACTCCTCACATGGCGGGAACGTCCAGAGTGTCGTTGTGGTGACCGTTGTTAGGTAATAAGGTCCATAAGACAATGAACTCGAGGACAAAGATGCTTCGTGTGTCCTAACATTGTCGATGACGATTTTGTCATAAGTATGATCTTTTTCGGTACCACTAATCGCTACTTTCCTACACTTACCTCTTCTTACAAAATTGTACAAATAGGAGGATGTAAGGAAATGTCAATTCGTACAGTGGATCGATACGGTCAGAGTTACTTCTATCAGTCAAACGATAACGCAACCTGAGACGACCACACAATTCATTCAGCCATGGATGGAGTACGAACGTCGGGTACAAATTGCAAGCTTAGACTGGAGGAACAATCCATTAGGTTTACCTAAATGGTCAGAGCGTCTAAAGTGTGGTTGTAGATATCGCTGCCAGGTGGCTACCTCCTTTGCAGAACAAACATTTGACAGAAGATATTTTGTCTACCCCAACATAGACAACAACTTCGTTGTATGTCTTACATTTTTCTAATTTCGCTACCATCTGCATAATATTACTATCCTAACTTACTAACTATGTTTATTTCTCAGGGTAATCCAAGGAGGTGCGGATTCACTTTGTAGATCGACAATGCCAATCCAACATATCATGGCCAAAAGATAACTGAGTTTAAAACACAAGCAGAGTACCGGCAATTGAAGGAGCACGAAAATGCAGTATACGTTGAACGATGTAGAAGGGGTCGGTATAAGCTCAGGCTCGATTCGTCGGGACTCACAAATTTGTATCGTGTATCCATGACACTTCTTATCTTATTATAATAATTTAATTATGATGGTGTGTTGTTCTATGCGTCACGCATTATAAATTAATGGGATTGTATCGTTTCGATTTGCAAAGTTCCTTTTACGCCCCGATACGTTGTATTCTTTATAATTTATAAGTACGTGCTTATATTTTAATAAATTCTACCTTTAGTTGTGTACATGATTACATAATTCAACATACGCGAGAATTATACGCAACTTTAACTTGCATTTTAGAGGTAAAAAAACCCCTCCTCGGGCTCCAATCCAAATGAAAAATAAATTGTTTGAATTTTAAAAAATTCTTCTCATTTTGTTCGTTTCAAAACGATGATTTACCTAATTTTTGGAATGAATAGTTCAATATTTTGATATAAAAAACCCCCTTCTTGGGCTCCAATATGAGTGAAAAATAAATCCTTGTAAGTTTACAAAATTCTTCATGTTTTGTTCATGTTCAAAACGATGATTTACCGTTTTTTTACAAACAGTTCAAATTTCGATGAAAAAAAACCTTCCTTGGGCTCCAATCCGAGTTAACAATAAATCATTTACATTTTAAAAAATTCTTTCTATTTTGTTCGTACTCAAAACGATGATTTACTTAATTTTTTAAACTAACAGTTCAATATTATACCATACAACAGTGTAAAATCGTTCTTCCAGAGAGCAGGCCACCTGTAAAAAAGCCAGGCCGCCCTCACCGCCTTTTTGTAGGCGGCCCCCAACAGTGAAAAACGTCCTATCGAAGGGCGACAAGGAGGCTGCCTGCAAAAAAGCCAGGCCGCCCTCACCGCCCTTTTGCAGACAGCCCCAACAGTGAAAAAAGCCCTCCCAGAGAGTGGCAAGGGGATCGCCTACAAATTTTCTCTCCCCCATTGACCGGGGCCAACGGCCGTCTGCCACGTCAGATAAATCGCCCTCTGGGAAGACGATTTTTAAAAAACGTCCTCCCATAGGGCGATGGGCAACTAGATTTATAAATTTTTAAAATAGAAAATTATTTTTTAAATATTTTAATAAATAAAATAAAAAATAAAAAAATTCCATACTTGCACGGGCTTCGGACCACGGCTCGGCCAGGCCACCTGGACCAGCTCTCAGTATGAACAGAAATAGTTCCAATCTTCAAGAAAGCAGGAAATAACAGCCGATAAATTTGACCCAGAAAGAACTGCTTTGCACTTCCCACATAAAAAGTGTGTGTGTGTGTGTATATATATATATATATATATATATTGTTGCATCCAGTGTGGTATTGTTTTCTTGCATCATCAAATCAGAGCTGCCATCATCAACAATAAGAATGAAAAATGCAGGAAGTTTCCATTTCAATAATACAATTGCCACAAATAAAACTTGTCCTTTCATCTGGTATACTGGTGGAATATCACAAGTCATGAAAAGCGTGAAATTCAGCTAAACATCGAAGTCTCACACCTGAAAATACAGTATGGAAAGCGTTGCATTCCTGAAAGCACTGCAAACATCATTACCACAGAACCAAGAGCTAATGATACCATTACTCTCGTGAATTCCATTTATCCATTTGTCCACAAGCCTGAAACCCTGGGCCATTGCGGTAGAAAGGATAGAATCCTCATCGACTCGGCGCTGAATGTAGCAAAGAATAAGGGTTGCCTCTGAACCCTTATTAGAAATTAGTTCCCTAGCAGTCTTGAAGAGGGGAAATATAGCATCAGGATTGTAGGTAACGTCAGTTCCTATTATGCAATCAAAACCTGTTCCATTGCCGGAAAGCTCTCTGACTGCCTTCAGATCATCTTTGTCGCCCCAAAACAACTTCCTAATCGTAATTCTTTTAAGAAAATTAGACTCCAAGTTAGAGGCAGTATTTTCTCTAAGCAGATCAAGAGATTCTGCGTCTCCATCAGTAGCTACAACAAACCGAGCAACACTGGCAGCAACCATTGAGCAGATGCCAGCCGAGCCACAGCCCAATTCCAGCACTCTTTTGCCAGCAACTATGGAAGGATTCTCTGCTAGAAGACTGCACATGAATTGAGCTGATTCCCAAAGCATTAGACCAGTTAATTTGCAGGTGTGCTGGTGTTCTTTTGTGAGCATTTTTATTTCGAAGTTGTGACCTTTTGCTTTGATTCGAATGACCTGTGCCTGCAAAACAAAGAAATGTTATGTGAAATTACTTCACAAGATAATGACAAATTTGTAATGTCAAGAGTGTATTAGAAACATAAAGACAAATAATTCTAGATTTGTGACTGAAAAAGAGAAATCACATTAGCAGTTTCATGCCATTGCATTTGATCGGAAATACGTGACATCCCACTGCAAGTGCAGTGACTAAAGTCAAACAGATAATGCAAATATGCTGCATGCCTTGCCAGCCATCGGGTAATTGTATGGCAAAATCAATGACATGGATTGAAAAGGACAAGCAGTTTCTTTTGTTCTTCCTTTTTCTATGCAGATAATCCTCACCTAGCGAACCCGAGTAAAGCAAATTAAAGTTTAATATTGTTTTTCTCACACTGCTCTTTTAGATCACTACCAAACTTACTAACTGAACTCTCTTTCCTGTCACTTTATATTCTACGTTACTTTAGATATGTCATTCAGATAAGACAAAAAGTAGTGGCAACTAGCTTCTCGTCAATAAGGCGTGGCAGGAAATCCAACTTTTTTACTCCAATACAAGTCTGACGCTCACAGCAACAAAGGATAACACTCAGCTTAAATTTATAAAAGTTACCTCATCAAGGTTGTGTGAAGTTCCAAACATATTGTTAAAATCCTCAGAAAGGTCAATTTCTTCACTGGTGCTCTTCTCCTGAGAAGCATTAGCAGTTAGCTTATCCTCTTTATCTTCACAAGTGTGGGAATTGTGCTGGCCATTTGGGCCTTGAAGACCAGATGAACCAAGGCTAAAGGTGGCTTGGATCCAGTTCCTAAGCAACATATAAAAAAATAAACACGTAGTTGTGAAAAAAAAAAAGGGGGGGGGGCATATTTGAAATCATCAAGGAAGATAACCACAGTAAAGAGAACAGAGCAAATTAAAAGGAAGAATGAATTGCATTTTGGGCCATATATAGTTACCACAGTGGCATCTTGGGCTAGGGCTTAGGCAAAGTTTTCACTTTGAACCATATTTCATTACCAAATGTTTTAATTTGGATCGGTGGCCCACTAGCCAGTCAAAAAATTTGAGGAAGCAGAGAATTGAAGAAGATACAGCTAGGAGCCTCTTGTTTCTTCCCACACCATTAAGCTCGAGTTCAAGGGCACAATTGGTGGAGATGGAGACTGAGCTCGAGCTCCAGCTCGGGGGCATCCTGGATTCCTAGGATGGGGCTGTAGCTCAGACTCAGAGGCATCCAGCAGATTGCAGCTTGCAGCCCCGCGGCTAGAGCTTGCCTCCGCGGATGAAAAGTTTAACAGAGATAGATTGGATAGAGAGACCACACAAATGCTGGTTCTTCTTTCCTGTATTAATAGATGCACGACAAGGCCGGAGATAAGCTACAGGATTGAATATAGCCAACCAGTTGGTTGGCAAGATTACTAGTCTTGATTTAAACTGGTGATTAGAGATAAAAACATATAAAGAGTCTATCTTTAACACTGCCACACTGGACATTGTGCTCTCGCAGTCTTGCTTGAGCTCTAGCGCCACCAGAGCCGTGGGCCGTGGCTTGCTCGAGCAGTGACTGCCTCTGAGATGGTGCCACCATTGCCTGGGATGGGATGCTGACCGGAGTTTCGCAAGGATGGAGGAGAAAGATGGAGAGGAAGGGGTAGCCCAAAATGCAACAAGGAGGTAATGTCATATAGCTCAAAGTGAAAACATTGTTTAAGGGGTGGTGCAATGTGAAACCTTGGTAATAATATGTGGCCCAATATGCAATTTACTCTACAAAGGGAAAGGCTACCAAAGTACATGTGTTCTGCTATCGATAGAATTACTCTGAAAACATTATAAATGTAGGCAAAAAATTATACATGCTTTCTCAATTGCAGGTGGTGCATATATTCTAGAGATATTTGTACAAAGCAAATAATCATCACCTGTTCATCACCAAGTCAAGTGAACGGTTCTCAACTTGTTTATTGTGCACACAAATCTCTTCAACAGTAAATCCACATGTTGAGAATAAATCCACCAGGTACTCATTTGAAAAGTAATATGCTCGCTGCATGGAGCCCTCATTTCAGAATCAATCTACCAGTTTATTTTACAAGTAAAATGATGCTGCATAGTATCTGTTAATTTTGTTGTGCGTAAACTTCCATTAGAGAATATGATTATCTACCATGCACTCACCGTGCCATCACCTCTGACATAGAAATTCTCACTTATTTGTTGGCCTTTAGACATAAGTCTTTCCTACAAAATATTTACAGAAAGACAATAAGATACCCTTCATGCATAAAAAGTTTAGACCAAACATAAATCAAAATTATATAAAAGTACCCTTAAATGTATAACTATAAAAGTACCCTTAAATGTCTTGATAAGATGGTACATTAATGGATTGTTATGCTGCATGATGTAATCACCTAAGGAAATATTCCATACAGATTGAGACTTGCATCTGACATATGGAAAGTTTGAAACAATTCTTCTCTGATGCATGATTGCATGCACAAAACCAAAATCATATCACCAAGAACAGGGAAAAGAGAAGATTTGTAGAAGCCATCAAATTAAACAATCCTACTTTTAGATAAGGCATCAAAATACACATAAGAAGACATTCATACCTGTGCAAGGTCGCCGAAAGCATAGTCCCGGAAAAGCACACGGCCACCATTCTAATACATAATACATGAGTTTAGTTCCTCGAGTCAATAGAATTTCTAAGAAATTAAAAAAATATTATAAAGATACTGTACTTAGAAGTAACAGGGGCACTTACTTTCAGAACATTTCTAACATTCTGAAGAACTAGAGGCATTTTAGCGGGTGCAACTGCAGAAAGCATAAATATCTACTTAATATGTTAGCTGGTTGTACACTCAAAAGTCTATAAATAGATGTAAATAAAGACGTTAAAATGACTGCTACAGATAGACACATGATAGAAGTATAGCATGTTACCATTGTTACAACATCAACAGAGGAAGGTTGTACACTCTCAGTTAGTTGCTCTGATGTAATATCGCATGCAAATGCATTTACTTGGTCAGGTCTGTAGTCCTTATGTTTCTGCATGTAAAATTCAATCAATGAAAATGGGGAATGAATTTGCAGATCCTCAGCTGCACCTCTTTTCGTTGCAGTGGCAAATTATTAGAAGAGAAAACTGAGTAAATGGACTAATCATTCAGCTACCATCGAGGAATAGTATACCTTAACCAAGTCAACAGCTCGGGGAGAAAAATCACATGCGTGAACAAATATATCAGGGTATGTAAAAATCAATGGAAATATTGTATTTCCAGCTCCACATCCAACCTGCAGTCAACCTTGCACCAGTCACATTCATGTTACAAACAAACAAGAAAGAGAAATTTACTAGATACAGGCATTCAGCCAGTTATGAGCATATGGCCTAAATTGAAAAAACATATTGGCCTAAGTTCTGTGCAGACTTGAATCTGAAATGCCTTATGAACATTCCCTAGTTGGCTAGTTCGACCAAAAGAGTGCTATTAATTAATTTCTGCTCAGCTAAATTATCAGGATCAACCATACAATAGTTAGTACAGAAACAAGCCTAAAATATAAATGGCAGTACCATACCTCCAAAATCACCATCTTCCCCCCTCCTTGACCCTATTTTCATTGCAATTAAATCAGTTTCGTGAAACTTATGGCCAAATTTGGTACAAAATAGGCTTTTATGTTTAGTTGTTTACCTCAAAGTGTTTTCCCCATTCTTTATCCAAGTAGTGTCGATCCTTGAAGAACTGTCCAAATGGTACAGTACAAAATTCAAATGCATGACAAATCAAATGTAGAAAAGGAGAAATTTAAGCAATCAAAAGCATTTGCTGTAGAAAAACAATAATCTGTTGTAGTGGCATATTTGATTCAGAGGTCCAGATTCACAGTATTGTTTGACACCACATTTCTCCACCAAGAATATTGACGAAATTTCTTGTTGGCATTGAGAGATATACCAGAACTATAAACAAAGAAGTTCCTTCAACAATTGGATATCTGGGATCCATTAAAAACAGTAGCAGCTAGCAATTTGAACAAGTAAACGGAACACGCTATCAATACAAAACAGCATGAATATAGGGAATTAGCAGCAGTGTCACTCTGCTGCTAGGCTTTTCAGTGCAATGAAGCGGTCCACACATTATTGATTTGCTTGAAACTTTGTTTTCACCTGAAGATCAGAGAGCTGTCTGGCAGCACGTAATTAAATTTTACCTTCAATATTTCTAGCAAATTTTACCTTCAATATTTCAATATCCATCTGAACAGTACTGCATATTTCTAGCAATTGCAAGTTGCAAGTTGCAACACAAGCACATCAAATTAATCTTCCATGTCCAACAGTGATCTCGCACGAGCTAGAGAAGTCACTTGTAAGAGAAGTGTGGAAGGAACTAGAATCGCAACCTTGTCCTCGTGGCGCTTGTAGAAGATGTCCCAGTACCTCCTCGCATCCCTCTCGTACTTCTCTGCATCCCATCTTAAAAACACGCTGTAAAAACCGCGATAAAATCACCGGAGAGAAGGGATAACTTAGAGCACGCTCGCTCGCTCGCGAACCTTTCCAGAAAGGCGTGACGAGCCTCCCTGAGGAAGTAGAGGAGGCGGAGATCTGCTGCTGCTGCTGCTGCTGCTCGCCGGCGGCCATGGCGCTTCGCTTTGTCTGGAGACTCCACGGCGAGGGTTTCCAGTTTACTTCTTCTTCCCTGGCCATATGTGTTGGGCCAATGGGCCGGAACGGGATTACGGCTTACGTGAGCTCCGATCCAATTTGTCATGCAGCCCACCAAGCAACGGGCCGTTTCTGAGAATTTTTAGCATTTTTAATTTTTATTTTTTAAAGATTTGCAAAAATAATTTTAGGTTTGAAAAATTTGCAAAATTAATCCCCAATCGCCCTTCCAAAGGGCGAAAAATCGTCCTCCCAGAGGGCGACAAGGGGCCTAACTGTAAATTTTCAAGCCCTTTGCATCGGTTTAATTGCTTAAAAACTAATAATACTTATTCGTTTAAGATCTAGTTAACAACTTTTTCATTTAAGATCGTTTAGATATCCAAATATTCGTTACAAAATCTAAAACCTATTTAAAAGAATCTCAAATCTACATTTTAAACAACATCGAATGGAGATAAACTTTATATGAAAGTTATAGATCTCACAAAGATCTACAACTTTGTTATTAACAACTTTTTTATTTAAGATCATTTAAAGTGTCGAATAAGCATTATTAGTTTTTAATCAATTAAAACCGATGCAAAGGGTTTGAAAATTTGCAGTTAGGCCCCTTGTCGCTCTCTGGGAGGGCAATTGGAGATTAGTTTTGCAAATTTTTCAAACCTAAAATTATTTTTGCAAATCTTTAAAAAATAAAAATTAAAAATGCTAAAAATTCCCCTTTTTGAGGCCCACAAGAGAGTTCGGAGTTTACTACTCTGAACCCCATTTGGGTCTCTAGCAGTCGTTAGATCAGGTTAGCTGTGCGGTCCAGATTTTATCCAGCACCAGCAAAAGCAACAAGGGGGTTCGGAGTTTTGAGCTCCGACCCCAATTTGGGTCTCTAGCAACCGTTAGATTAGACTATCTGTGCGGTCTAGATTGAATCCAACAACAGCAGAGATAACAAGGGGGTTCGGGGTTTTTAGCTCCGAGCCCATTTGGGTCTCTAGCAGCTGTTGGATCAGGCTATTTGTGAGGTCTCGATTGAATCCAACACCAACAGAGACAACAAGGGGGTTCGGAGTTTTTAGCTCCGACACCCATTTAGGTCTCTGGAAGCCGTTAGATCAGGCTATCTGTGTGGTCTAGATTGAATCTAGCACCAGCGAAGGCAACAAGAGGTTTGGATTTTTTAACCCCGATCCCCATTTGGGTCTCTACTCTCTATCAGCCGTAAGATGAGGCTAGCTGCGCGGGCCAGACTGAATGGCCAATGCAGGTGATTTCATTTCCCGCTTCAATCAACAGCATATTGCTTTGCTTCTTCCTGATTCGTTCGCAACAACTGCACTGAAGCTGAAGCTGTCTTGTCTAACAAGGGATAATTGATTGCTTAATTACTTTGTTTATTAGATGCACTAGTGTCGACAACATTTCTCTTTTAATCTGGTTAACCTGATGATCATTTATTTTCGTCGTTTGCACGTTAAGCCAAGTCAACTTGTTCTATTTCTTAGTATTTGACTCGCACAAGTTCAGAACAGATCATCAGCTGTTTTGGTCGTACCCTGCATATCACCATCTCTACTCAATTCCATCTTTCTCAAAAAAGAAAAAATTCCCCCTTTTGCAGAGCAAATGTGATTTATGCGAAACATGCATGCAGGTTACATCACTCACCAGCTGAAACTAAATCTAGCTTTCAAGCTGCTGATAGCCTGCACGTAAAATCAATCTTCAATCTGCAGGATCATTTCTGCTTTGCTTTGCCATAAGAGATGACAAGTGTTTTACTGAAACTCTGCATATTATCGGTGAAAAGATGAGCAACCAGCAAGAGGGTATCGTTTGCATGCTTCATGCGGAAGTGTAGGATTCCATCAGTTTCAAAAACACTGTCCACGAACTCCATGTACCCACGCTGCTTGCTATCCAGCGCCGGCACGCGCACTTGCCGCAGACCTAGCCACCTAGGCGTCGTCGTCGGCTCTTCGCGGCTGTTCATGAGCTGTCACCGGCCCAGCTGCAGCGCCGATGCTGGGCATGGGGACGAATGGCTATGGAGGCGGCGAGAAGGGGGAGGAGGATGCTGCGCCTTCTTGCCTCACGTCCATGCTGGCATGCTGCTGCGGCGGTGCTCTGGCGAGGCACGGCGTCAAGCGGCGGGGTTCCTGCCAGCCACTGACATTTTGGGGGTTCTTTTTAACTCCGAACCCCTTGAGTGTCTACCAACTGTTCGATCAGATTGGATGAATCAGTTAATCGTCTCTGTACCGTAGCCTGGACATTAGCACGGCGTATGTACGTGCAGTTCTTGATCTTGCGTGAAGCATTCATCAATATCGCTGCTTGCTTGGACAGAGAAGCAGCCCTTGACATTAACAATGGCATTGAAACAGTGATGTGATCAGCCTGTTGTTTTAGTGCACTAACTCTTCTCATGACACGAAATCATTCGCAGGGTTTGGAGCGTCACCAAATCGAGCTCGAGGATGGAGAAGAGACGAGCAGAACACGGCCATCAATGGGCGGCGCTCCGGCGAGGCGCGGTAGTGGTTTTCCAGCTGCTACAAGGGGTTCGGAGACTAAAACTCCGAACCCCCTTGGGTCTCTACATACCGTCCGATCATGTTGTTCGGCATGGATTGATTCCATCAGTTGCTCCTTGTGATTGTCAGCGACTTGCAATTTGGGCCGATTGTTAATTTGGTGTTCCAAGGCGGGTCGGGATTTAAAACTCCGACCTCCCATTTGGGTCTCTGGTAGCCGTTCGATCAGACCGTGTGGCCCAGATTGGGTGGATCAGCTAGCTACTCATCGCAAAAACGCCAAGTATGAGCTGCTCCTAGCCTCCTACTGATTCCTGTAGCTCTGCTCTCCGGTACTTGCTACTCATTCCGTTTTATAAGTCGTTTGACTTTTTTTGGGTTTTTTTATGTTTGATTAAATTTATAACAAAATATAGTAATATTTTCAATACAAAACAAACATTATATCAAGTATATTCAATGTTAAATTTAATGAAACTATTTTTGTGTCACAGATGTTGCTAATTTTTTCTATAAACTTTGTCCAACTTAAAAAAATTTTGACTAAAAAGTCAAACAAATTATAACATGAAACGAAGGGAGTATTGGTTATCATGCGCACCATTTTAACCATGTAATCTCACCAAGCGAAACTGTCAACAATATACTCCATCCATCTTAAAATAAATCAACCTCGTACGAGATGTGACGAGATTCGTCACATCTCGTACGAGGTTGTGCGTCACATCTCGTATGAGGTTGTGCGTCACATCTCGTACGAGATTGGTTTATTTTAGAATAAAGAAAATATGCTAGATTGACTGCTTTCATGCACTGCTCAAATCTTTTCGCAGTTAAAAGTTATTGACGGTGTAGGACACTGGACCTGGCAAGAGCACCACGAACTATCTACCATCTAAAAAAAACATCCGCTATAAAAGTACTTAAGTATTTGAACTCAACAATACTTATTCGAATAAATTCCCACCAAAGTTTCCAAAGGGCATGCAAGCCGCCAAGCACATCACTTCAGTGTGTCTCAAGTGAGAATTGAACCCCTAGATTTGACTGGAAAGCTACATCATCTTGCCATAAAAAAACTTATAATAGTGATTGTCTCATTTGCAGGTAATGCGATCGAGTTAACACAGATGGGCGGAGCCGCAGATCTCGTGGAAAGTGCAAGCGACGCACCTCAATTTTTGTGTCAAAGAGGCCCATTGCTCGAGTAAGGCCCATATATGAAATTGCTTTTACGGGCTTTAGACCCAAGTTGGCGACTTGTAGCTGCCACGGCCCAGAAGTCGTCGTCCTCGCCAACGATGGGCCGTGCCGCATCGAGCAGTGGAAAGGCGGTTTTTCTAGCGCATGGGCCACAGTGAGCCAGTTTGCGGGGAGCGCCAAGCACGGCAGTGCGTTTGTGTGGTGTGTCATGGTGGGGAAAGCAGAGGAGAGAGCTGCTCGCTGCTCCTCCCCTGTGGGGTTGGGGGCAATAGTTTCTTCACTTTCTTGCTTGTGACTTGTGCGACCAGCGAAGCATCTATTTTATTATTAAAACAGTCCATACATCATATTCGCTACGAAGGCCAATAATTCTCACATTAATAAAAAAAGATTGAGTACGAATACATTTATAAATAATTGAAATTCGAAATAAAAAATTAAAAGAAGAGTCCATTTAAAACACAATTAAAAATTAATTTAAATTCAGAATAAAAATAAAATAAATTTCGATATTATAAAAATAATAAGAAGAGTTCAAGTAAGAATAAAATTTACCAAAACTAAAATTGGAAATAAAAAATAAGAAATTTTTAAAGAATAATCCATATAAAACATAATACGAGACTAGTTAAAATTCAAAATAAAAAAATAAAATATTTTTCGAAATTATAAAAATAATAATAGGAGTTCAACTAGAAATAATAATAAGACTTTTAAACACTATAAAATTAGAAACACGGAAATGATAAAGTTCGATTTTTAAAATCCTAAGACAACGAGATAATTATTTAATAAATTTTAAGTAAAATCATATGTAAAAAATAGATATTTTTGTATAGGTGATAGTCGTGCAATTGCGTGTACCACCCAGCTAGTTAAACATTGCAGTTTGTAAACCATGACCATGCTGCATCGCAGGCTTGCAACAAGACTGAGCATTATATTTGCCTTCTGAATGCTATATTGATACTATTAAATTTCTCTCCAATATAAGCTTAGGGAGTTTTTGAGGGGAGGGGAAAGAAGAAAATTGAGAAGATAAGCAAAACGAGGTGATCATTATTTGAGTATCACTTATTTTAAACTTAAAAAATAGATTAGTGTGAATTTTTAAAGCAAATTTTCTATATAATTTTTTACAACAATACACTGTTTAATAGTTTGAAAAACGTGCGTGTAGAAAACTGGACAATTCTTCTCTCAATCTTCTGCGAAAGAACACAGCCTCATAATTTTGTGCCGTATGCTGTACTTCCTATGTTCATCTTTTCAAACAACAAATTCCAAGCTTAATTCAGAATTCCCCTCCAGAAATTCAAATTCCCCTTCTGTTCACCAAACAGACAACCTTGTCTAAAGTTCTTGCTTACATTACATGTATCCAGTGAAAGCCACTCCATTGTTGGAAGAAAGCTTATGGTAGTACAGCTCTAGGACCAGTATTACCAGCTATATCCAGATTTATAGGACTAAAATATGTTACATCCATTCAAAATCCCTATATTTTAAAATGAAGAAAGTAGTTTGTGGATAATGTACTGATGCGGTTATGCCGATCTTTGATCTTTCCTGGAAATGTAATAGTACATCCTCACATATGTATTTTCTACGTCCAAAAAAACTAACTTCTGGTTATGTATATAGACGTAGACTATGGCCAGATACATAACTAGAAATTGTTTTTTTTTTACGTAGGGACATGCAAAAACGGTGACCCAGGCGGCGCCCATGATACAGGAGGCAAATTTAAGGAAGGCGTGCACATCATAAATGACATGAGGCAGACAGTGTGAGAAGAAGGCAGCTAAGCTGCAATCTCCACTTGACAAAGGAGATCGAGGACGACGACGACGACGATTTCTGCTTTTCTTGAGATCTCTCAGTACAGTACCGGAGTACAGTCTATCCGTTTTGCACGCCGGACAATAACTGCTGATACGCTCCTTCTCCGTCTCCGTCGCCTCCATGGGTGGCTCTGGCTACGTCTCTCTCTACCCGTGCCTGTGTAGTTATGGAACTCAGAGCTCAGCTCAGCCTCAGTCTCAGAGGAGGAGCCAATTTACTCGGTGCAGTATCTCTCGTGTGACGGCGCGCTCTCTCGGGCTCCTCCTCACGAGACCTCCCTCCCCGTCTCAAATTCTCATCGTTCTTCGCGCTCCCCGGCCCTGCCGCTTCAAATACCATTCTCCAACTCTGCACTTGTTCATCTCCCATCCATTGCAAGCTAGAGCTGAGAAATTGCGAGTATAATTTGATTGTTAGGTTCGAGAAAGCAATGGATTTCAGATTGTTTTTCGTCTTCTTCCACTTATTGTTCTTCTGCCTGTTTCCAGTTCTTGGCTCTGCTGCAGCAGAGGATCTGCAGAGCTACATTGTGCAGCTGCATCCGCACGAAGATACCGCCAATGGCGAGCAAGCGGTGTTCGCCTCGAAGATGCACCGGCATCTCTCTTTCCTTGAGAAGTCCGTGACATGGGAGCGGGAGAATCGGCCGTCGTCGCGTCTCCTGTATTCTTACCACACCGTGTTTGATGGCTTCGCGGCGCAACTCACGGAGGAGGAGGCGGCGGCGCTGCGGGAGCTGCCGGGCGTCGCGTCGGTGCGGGCCGACCGCCGGGTTGAGCTGCACACGACGTACTCGTACAGGTTCTTGGGGCTCGACTTCTGTCCAACCGGCGCGTGGGCGCGGTCCGGGTTCGGCGGCGGCACGATCATCGGCGTGCTCGACACCGGCGTGTGGCCGGAGAATCCCAGCTTCGATGACCGCGGGATGCCGCCGGTGCCGGCGCGGTGGCAGGGCGTGTGCCAGGGAGGGGAGCACTTCAACGCCACCAACTGCAACCGGAAGCTCATCGGCGCGCGGTTCTACTCCAAGGGCCACCGCGCCAACTACCCGACCAACCCGTCGGACGCCGTGTCGCTGATGGAGTACGTGTCGCCGCGGGACGCGCACGGGCACGGAACGCACACGGCGTCGACGGCCGCCGGCGCGGCCGTGGCCGGGGCCAGCGTCCTGGGCGTCGGGGCCGGAGAGGCGCGCGGCGTGGCTCCGGCCGCGCACGTCGCGGCCTACAAGGTCTGCTGGTTCAACGGGTGCTACAGCTCCGACATCCTCGCCGGGATGGACGACGCCGTGCGCGACGGCGTCGACGTGCTTTCCCTCTCCCTCGGCGGCTTCCCCATCCCGCTCTTCGAGGACAGCATCGCCATCGGCAGCTTCCGTGCCACGTTGCGTGGCGTCTCCGTCGTGTGCGCCGCCGGGAACAACGGGCCATCGCCGAGCTCCGTCGCCAACGAGGCCCCATGGGTGATCACCGTCGGCGCCGCCACGCTGGACCGGCGATTCCCGGCCTATGTCCGGCTCGGGAACGGCCGGATCCTGTACGGCGAGTCCATGTACCCCGGGAAAGTCGATTTGAAAAATAGCGGGAAGGAGCTCGAGCTGGTGTACGCCGCCGGTGGGACCCGGGAAGAGATGTACTGCATCAAGGGGGCCCTCTCTGCCGCCGCTGTCGCCGGAAAGATGGTCGTGTGTGACCGTGGCATCACCGGCCGGGCTGACAAAGGCGAGGCAGTAAAAGAAGCAGGCGGCGCGACCATGATTCTCGCGAATTCCGAGATAAACCAGGAAGAGGACTCCGTCGACGTGCATGTCCTGCCGTCGACGCTCATCGGCTATAAGGAGGCCGTCGAGCTCAAGAACTACATCAGCTCCACGCGGCGGCCGGTGGCGAGGATAGTGTTCGGTGGCACGCGGATTGGGCGGGCACGCGCGCCGGCGGTGGCGCTGTTCTCCGCGCGCGGGCCGAGCCTGACGAACCCGTCGGTGCTCAAGCCCGACGTGATCGCCCCCGGGGTGAACATCATCGCCGCGTGGCCCGGCAACCTGGGCCCGTCGGGGCTCGAGGGCGACGCCCGGCGGTCCAACTTCACGGTGCTCTCGGGGACATCAATGGCGTGCCCGCACGTGAGCGGCATCGCGGCGCTCATCAGGTCGGCGCACCCGTCGTGGAGCCCGGCGATGGTGCGGTCCGCGATCATGACGACCGCCGACGTGACCGACCGGCAGGGCAAGACGATCATGGACGGCAACGGCGGCAAGGCCGACGCGTATGCCATGGGCGCCGGGCACGTGAACCCGGCGAGGGCCGTCGACCCGGGGCTCGTCTACGACATCGACCCGGCCGACTACGTCATCCACCTCTGCGCCCTCGGGTACACCCACATGGAGATCTTCAAGATCACCCACGCCGGCGTCAACTGCACCGCCGTGCTGGAGCGGAACGCCGGCTTCAGCCTCAACTACCCCTCCATATCGGTGGCGTTCAAGACGAACACCACGTCGGCGGTGCTCCAGAGGACGGTCACCAACGTCGGCACGCCGAACTCGACGTACACCGCGCAGGTCGCCGCGCCGCACGGAGTCAGGGTCAGGGTCTCGCCGGCGACGCTGACATTCTCGGATTTCGGCGAGAAGAAGAGCTTCCGGGTGACCGTCGCCGCGCCGGCGCCGGCGCCGCGCGACAGCGCGGAGGGGTACCTGGTGTGGAAGCAGAGCGGCGGGCAGGGGAAGCGCAGGGTGAGGAGCCCCATTGCCGTGACATGGGTGGTCGAGTAGCCATTAGTGACACCATTAGCAGAAAGTTAGTTTAAATTGAAGCATAACGAAAGGGAGGTCTTCTCCCTGAATTAGCTGCATCGAAAGCTGTTTGTAGATTGATCGAGAACTGCAGACTTGCAGTACCTGAATTTGCCATGTCTGAATGTGGAGGCACTGCTCAAGTGTAACACACGAGATTCCATTTTAGATGAATCTTTTCCGTCCATGTCATCCTGTACCGTTCTTCTTGCCGTCCTTTAAGCTGCAGTGCAACATGCTGGTGATGAACTGATCATAGTGACTGTTCCTGTACGTTTCATGAGACTATGAGAGCATGTGACATCAAACACGGACACGGTGAAGGTACAGTTGTCGAGTTCCGGCCCAAAATGAATAATACGGCCCGGCCCACTAAAGTTTATTTTTTCGTTAATGGGCCGAGCTGGATTTTATCCAAGTCTTCAGAAAACAAGTACTGACGGTGTAGCAATATCACACAGCATTCTGTCACATCATGCTCTTGAAAGGATTTAATCTGATGGTATACTAAACACTGTATGGTTCACTTAATGGCGTAAATTTACAAAACATAACACACAATCATGCTCAAGCAGCACAACTTGTTGTTAATGTTAGGTTGCCCCTGATCTAGTTGAGATTAAGTACCAATAGTTGCGACCTAATTTCCGGTCTTCTCTGAAATAAGATTGTGTGTGCTTTGAATCGTCAACCTACTACTAGCACGACTGACGAAGTGACGAGAGCCAACCATGGCGGCTTTTCCTGCTCGGCTTTCTTTTCACCTTTCCTATGCTCTCACAAGTTAAAAAATGGAGGAGCAAATCGGATAAGGATTCAGCAAGTGGAGAAGACATCCAACTATCCAATGCTTTCATCAATCGTCGTCGTCGTCGCATCGTCGATCCGTCGGTGTCATCATCCACAGGGCAGCAAAAAACCCCGTGATTTCTTGTGAATCTGACACGAAGCTGTGCGTGAGACAGGCTGAAACTGTGAGCATGGCCTACATCGGAATTCTGAAGCGATGACAGGACAGTATGATGTTGAAATTTAAGTAGGTTTAGCTCGGTAATGACGGAGACTTCCAACTGATGGTGGCATGCATTGAGCTAGCCTGCTCTTTGAAACTGTGGTTCATCTTAGCTGAAGCAGGATCCAGGCTCCATTTATCTATGTCTTTTGAAAAAAGAAAAGAAATCTTGCTGGAAACAGGTATCCTTAAAGAGAGATATGACATGGTTGATGATGCTTTTTGTTAGTACCAAGTAATCAGTTTTTTAAGGCACTTAGCTGTCTCGTGCAACTGAAAGAAAGGAAAAGAATTCAGAGAAACAGTGGAAGCAACAAACAACACCGGGTTATTCTGTCAGCTAAGGAGAGTTCAGAGTTTCAGACTTTAGAACAAGACGACTCTTGGTGCAGTCGAAGGGGAAAAGGGAGAGCAGTGCGCTGACCCCCACAAATCGCGTAATACTTTGCCATTTGATCCTCGCATGTCCTGGAGATCCAAAGTGGCGTTGCTTTAGATCATTTCTTTCTGCACTAAAAAAAAAGGAAGATTTGAAGCTGACAAAGTTACTACTTGCACACATGGCACACATGTAATCACTACGTAAAAGCCTTAAGGAAAAATCTCTAAAGAATCTCTCCTATAGAAAATGTGATATTTTTTTTAGATCATGAAAATTATTTACATCTCCAGCCTCTGCTGACAAACACATAGCCAATTTATTTTAGAGTTGAAAATAAAAAAAGAGTGATGTGACAAGTTCCCAACTCCTCTAAGAAAATGATTATTAGAATTAAAAACTAAGACAAATCACATAGATTCTAGATACAAAAGACCCTAGCTATCAATTTTAAGAGTGTAGTACCACTGCGCATAGTATTTCGCTCCTCCTGTGATATTAGATAACCATACATAATTTCAAGATCATACTATACTGTTTACTAATTTCTCGTCTCTCAAACAAAGTCAGATCTGCTTTTGAAATTCTGCATGGTTGTATAATATCGCCTTCAACTTTTACATTCTGCTGCATGCATGATGCCATGGATCTCCAAGAGAACACTTCTTGGAATCTGCAAGAGATCAAAAACGGACCCTACATAGGCAGATATGCTGAAAGAATCGCTTCAAAGAGATATGCAAAAAGAGAAAAACTTTGATTACCAAATTCTATTAACGACAGGGATTGTTCATTTTGTTCATTCCAGCTATAGCAATCCACCAGCGCACCTGGTTTCATCAGTTGGATCAACTTTCCCGCGGTAGAAATCCCATGCTACCCAGCTTAGCTTAAGCATTTCTAATTCTCTATTTATTAAGTTCTACTTGATAGCTTCACTAAAAATATTCTGAATTTCCCTTTCTTAGTAGTGATCCACCAGCTTTGGCACACAATTCGGCCAGCTAGTATTTCTGCTACGTATCCCGATCACCGGGGAATTTGAATCTGCATTTCTGCTTTAGCATTATCATTGCATTGATTCTTTGTTGGACTTGTGATTCTTTCCAAAGATAATATAATCCTTCTTTAGTAAGTGTAACACACAGCCTCAGCCCACAAAGTCCCTGCTTATCTTTTAAACCTGCATGTTGCAGAAAACTAAACATGTTAGCCATGCTTTGGAATAGCATTTCCATGCCACAAATAACAAGTGCCTTTACAGTGAGATTCTGCACTTCTTGTAATAATGCACAAAGACCATTCTTTGTCCCTAATTTTTATTAGGATTTAGAAACCATTTGCAGGTGTACTTCTTCATGACTTGTTCATTTAATCTCCAACAGAGAGTGATTGGAGGAGATTGAGGAGGAATAATTACACACCACATTAGGCGTGGAATAAATTCCCTTCAAATCTCTCTCAATCTTCTTATGAGAGGGATTAAACGAACAAGACCTCATGATGTTTTGGCTCATCAATGTGTTTGCTATGCAAATTTAAAACTAGGGTAATTTTATCATTTTTGGAAAGGTATCTGAAGATATCATATTCTCTGGTATAAAATTTAGTGCCTTCATGTACCAAGTATCTTAAGTTACCAAAAGTTATAGTGTAAAATTTAGTTATCTCAAAGTACTTTCTCAATGACTATAAATTTTTCCTTAAAACTAAGCTGATGCTAATATAATTCTGTATTTTGTGACAAAAATGTTTCTTGTCAAATGTGGATGTCCACTGGAGACAATGTTGTATGATTGTATCATGAAGGCGATTTGAAATTACGGTTCATTTTTTATATGAATAGCTCACGGTCTGATCCCCTATCTGTTCTTGGTCACCATTATCTAAAAAACAAATGTTCTTGTTCACCATGTGAAACATCTTTTATCTCCGTACCAAATGATTCTTCAGTCACTGTTCTACGTAACGTACATCATACTTTATGGTTCGATCAGCCGATCACTATTGCTGCATAGTTGGCACTTGGCAGTTCATGCTCTGAACTTCTGAAGAGAGAGAGCTGCCACTAAAAATTTCTCAACACATTCTACATTTCTACCACTGCTGGAAAGGAAATGAGCAACGGCTACTAATAAAAACCAACCATCTTTTGATTCTGATGTGCAGTAACGTGGCAACGGTTGATCGATGCTAAAAGCACAGTTTTTTATGGTTCAACTCATTGGCGACCAAATTCAGACACGATCTACTACAATATTGCTACTGTTGGTCGTGTTGAACCTAATTAATTAGCACCTAACAAGGTCGTGACAGGACGTACATTTGAAGTTTACTACGGGGCACAACACTCATAGGCTAAGCACAGCCTGTTGTCCGTTGTTTTAGTTGTTCCATTTCAAGTAGTGGATGGCACTAACCATACTTAATCTCAACACTGTTTGGTTACTTTTGGGTGCAAAATTTAGTCCGTGTGATACCCAGTTAAGGCATAAAATTTGACTAACTCAAGTCGTTTGTAATGTTTTGTCTGATCAAATGCCACTGTATACCTAGATTTGCAATTCAATCTCTTAATAGAACATATCCCATTATCTTAAAAAAAATGTATGCCTAGAAAATTCAAGAATATCATCTGTTAAGTTGTACTTTCATTATCTAAAAAAGGAACATCAGCAAAGTTTTGAAATTGGATATATGAATCCATGTTGACAAAAAAAAACATATTGGTGAATACTGAATACTTGGTCCAGTAACAGTGAAATGTTTATGACCCTTAAATTCTAGCAGTGAGGTGCAATAACCCTCACTTGCTCCTCCCCTTTCCCTTCATTTTCTTTCATGAAAAAGATGCGGCCATCACTTGTGAGGGAGACAGACACCTGACTAGCTGAAAAGAAAAAGATCAAGAAACCCAACCCCTCCTTGCTGCTCCAACTCGTGCTATATCATCTCTGAAGCCTCTGCAGAGTCAGAGAGAGCTCTGTCAATGGCACTGCCGTCGTCGTCTCCGACGACGGCGACGTTGGATAGTTGCAAGGATCATCGTCGGTATCGGAGGCTGTCGTGGATGGAGGCCAGCACTTCAGAAGAGGCAGATGATGCAGTGCTGCTGCTGCTGCTGCTGCTGCACGAGAAGAGCAAGAGCTGATGGATTTTGTTGGAGCTGTGTAGGCAAGTCTGATGCTTGGCTGATTTTCTCATACCGTGTTCTTGAGAGAGGCAATCCTTTTCCCTTTCAATTCTCTACCTATTAATTTCGTGGTTCAGGTTTGTTGTTCTTTTGTGATTCTGTGCTGTTCGATTGTTTTTGTTCTATATACTTCTGTAAAGATCATTTGATGGTATTGGTCTACAAATAATCGATCTGTGATTGGGTGCATGAGAGATCCTGTGAGGAAAGTGGGATTGTTACTTTGTGTATAGGTTGTAAAAAAAGGGAAGTGAGAGTGACGCGTGAGAGAAACTCGATCATGCACAAGCGATGATTTGTGCACATCTGAATGACTGAATTGGCACATCCTCGTGTGCTCCAATGAATCGAGTTCCATACTAGTATCCTTCTTGCGTTTAGTGTAGTACTTGTGCATCTAGAAAAGCGGAACACCCCTCCCTCTCTGACCTTATGTTTGCCTCTGCATATCAAAACTTATACTCTTCTATCAAAGATCTTTTTAGAGTCAGCAATCAGTTATCCCATGCACCGAATTTTCTTTCATGACTCGATAGAAATAACTTCATGAAACGTTACTACTCGCATTATGGAAGCTGTGCCAGTCTCATCAGGCCATCACTTGATGTAACTTACCGTAGGGGACAGAGATAAAAAACCATTTCTATTATAAAAAATGATGGAAACAGTGTCAGTGTAATGCCCTGATCTTTTGGTAGACTGTGTGTTCTGATACTGCACCTGCGCTTTATAACGTGTCTTTTTACCCAATTTATAATGTGTTAAAATAGCTGTAAAAATGCTCGTGAAAAAACACTGATGCATATGTGTGAGTGAGGCCGGAATACAACGGAATGGAAGGGCAGATAATTTCTGATTGTCAATAGACCTAGGATGACAAGAAGGGGGCGACGAGGTAGGTAAAATAAGGCTATGACTTTGCATGAGTAGTAACTACCTGATCCTGAGATCGGCGCCGCCGACCGACCAATGCTGCAACATATGGCGTTGTTGTAGTAGGCGAAACAAATCCACAATGATGGCGCACACCATCTCGGTTGAAAGCCGGGGGGAGCGGTACGACGGCGCGGGTCCGTGCTGCGGTGCGATCTGATGCCCGGTTTTTCCCTTGGCTTCTTCACGTAATCACGTGAGCCATCGCCGTCACCCACCCGGCCAGTCGGCGCACATGGAGACGGCCCATGACAGCAGCTGCCCCGCCGCATGGCCCCCGCCGCGGCGCGCGCGTGATCCACGTATCACGCATGGCCCCGGGGCCGGGTAGGGCAAAGCAAGCTAGAACGGATCAAGTATCCGACCCGACGGCCGGCGGCTCGGCCAACCTCGCTGTGCCGTGCCGGAGCGCTCGTTTGGAGAAGACAGGAGAAGAAATCTGCCATACGGATGTTATTTTTTAAAAGGTTAAACTGTACTTTTTTTAATAAAAATTTTCTATACGAATGTCATTTTTCAAAAGTCATATTAATTCATTTTTTAAGTTTAAAATAATTAATACTCTCTTCATATCATATCATATTATAAGTCATTTTGATTTTTTTAAAATCAAACTTCTTAAAAATTTGATCAAATTTATAGAAAAATATAGCAACACTTATAACTTATTACATCTAACATTAAACATATTTTGATAGTTTATTTGTTTTATGTTGTAAATGTTGCTATATTTTTCTATAAACATAATTAAACCTAAAAAAAGTTTAACTTAAAAAAATCAAAACAATTTACAACTTACTTATAATATGAAATGGGGATAATGCTCAATTAATCTTACGTTAATCGTTAATTGTTCATCTTGTGTTTTTGTGTATCTTCTCCATCTTCTTCAACCATCTCCTCTCAAACACTCGGTCGCTAACTGGAACAAGTGTTCGCTGTGCGAACTATAGACATGCTTGAAGTGACAACGGAGAATCTGCAGGAGATCATCTATTCACTGGATTGACTGTCTTGAGCTGTTGCAGGCTTGAAAAAGTATTAAAATACAGACATGTCATGCACTTGCACGAGCAGGCAACAAACAAAAGCGGGTAATCAGGGAGGTACTGTCTATGTATAGTGTCAACCCGATCCTTCTGATCATGCAAATGTAACAACTATGATTTATGACTTCAATATTCAAATCCAACATAACATCCAACAAGGGAGTCCTCGAGTATATCAGTATATAGGGTTTTGCTTCTTACACCACGAGAAACGCAAGTTTCAGTTGGCCAGTGAACTTAAACCCCTACAAAATTACAAAAAAAAATGTTGATCTGCATCAATTTACATCAATGCAGCAGATGTGCTTGGGTAAATGTTTCAGTTTGTACCATCACCTGTTAACCAAAGCACAAATCAATCGTGTGACTATTCAGACCCTGGCTCGCATGGTCTCCATACTGTACCAGTAGGTTCATCCATGAGGGCTATGCCTTTGCTACCTAGCTGTTTCCTGATTTGGTCAGACACATCAAACTGCTTGTTTTTCCTTGCAGCAGTTCTCTGCTCAATTTGCTCCTGCAATAGTTCTTCAGTCAACCCTGCTCTCTTCAAAGCTTTATCCTTAAGTTGCTTCAGTGCCTATGGAATTCAATTTGTCAATATCAATGTAATCACCATAAGCGAAAAATCATGACTAGAGTATGGTTTTAGGTACCTCTGCCAAGGAAGAAGGTGGCATCAGACCAAGGATAGATATTTTATTTTTAATTTCTGTCTCAAGTGCAAACATGGCTTGAATATATTCTTCTGGTTGTTTCTGTGCTTGCTGCTGCTTTTGCTTCTGCTGCTTCTGCTGTTGTTGTTTCTTCTTTTGCTGCTCTAGCTTCTGTTGCAACTTCTGAAAATGGCAACACAGTAGATGAGCCACAAGCAAATGAAGGATAGTGCAACGAAGAAGCAAAAGCAGCAGAATTAACATGCCTTAAAATCATTCAAATTGCTGTTAATTGCCTTCAGCAAGTCAGTGAAGCCATCCAGAACATCTGTTGTTCTAAGATCATCTGCCATAGATTCCAAGAATTCTGAATGGTGCTTGTTAACCATATCTTGCTCCTCAACAGGGACTGGGACAGAGATATACTCTCCGCGATATTGAGACAACACTTCCTCACAGTCATATAAAGTCTGCACAGAATTTATTTTGAGTGAAGAAAGAAAAGAAGATAATGTAATACCCAAAAAACCTCATAATAACTGATTGGATATTAATTTAGTGACTAATATTAGGCAAGCCCAACACCTGATATATGTAGTAGACACGATCAGATGCTATCTCAATTGCTTTGTCAGAGTGATTCACATCTCCTCTGTAATGTGTGCGCATCAGGAAAAACCTCAAAGCCATGGGATGGTACAGATCAATAATCTGAAAGAGAACAGCTGTCAAATAACCTAAAAGTATATACAAATCAACAACATAATTAATTGAAGAAACGGCAAGGAAATCACCCCTTACATCTCGGATTGTGAAGAAATTTTTATCTGACTTTGACATCTTCTGATCATCCTTGTTAACAAACCCATTGTGCATCCAACATTTGACCTCACTTTCTGGATAAGCTGCCCGGCTCTGTGCAAGCTCATTCTCATGATGAGGAAATATCAGATCTTTCCCTCCACCATGGATATCAAACACATGTCCTAAATAGTGAGCACTCATTGCACTGCATTCAATATGCCATCCTGGTCTACCACGGCCCCATGGGCTATCCCAGAAAGGTTCGCCTTCCTTAGCAGCCTGAATACAATAATACAGAAAAGATAAGCAGAAAGTAACAATGTACAAGAGATCTATGAATATCATAACATCAAAATTACCTTCCACAGCGCAAAGTCTGCAGGGTTCCGCTTTCTTGTATCGACAGCAACCCGCGAACCGGCAAGATTATGATCTAACTTCCTTCCAGATAAACTGAGATACTCAGGGAAACTATCAACTGAAAAGTAAACATCTCCTTCCATAGCATAGGCTTTCCCATTCTCCATTATCTGCCCAGAAATATACACAAGGTGGAAAAAACCAAGCTTTGTCAGAAACAAATAGCTTGTGAAATAGGAGTACAAGATGAAAGGGATATTGGAATATTATCAATTGTGTAGGTAAAATGTTATACACAGTAAGTCATACATCGTTGATCAAGCTAACAACAGAGAGAATGAACAACAGAAAATATGTGAGTTTGTGTTCAAATAAGGCCAGGTTTGGCTCTAATTTGATTTGTCATCTGTGCAATAACAGTTAAACATGATATTCTAACAAGTTATATAGCTGGATTTATATTATATGCAGCATTACTTCAAAATACCTTGGTTATCAACTCTATAATATGTTCAATGTGATCCGTCACACGTGGCTCACAAGTTGGGGGTAAGCACTGGAGCTGAGCCATATCAAGAAGGAATTCATTGATAAACTGGCTACTCAAGCTAGTTACAGTTTCACCAGCTTCATTTGCTCGTTTGATAATCTGCAAAATCAGAAAATGTTGTCAAATCACCACAGCACTAAAAAAGAAAGGGAAATAAGTGTATCAGACATCAGCAACAAAATTCAGAATGGAAGTAAATTTTGAGAAAGATAGAACATACCACATATGTCATAAATCTTGATTTAAAGTGTTGCCATGAATAGAAAATGTAAAATAACAGAACCATGCAAGTGCTAATAGCCAGTCCTGTATTTGTGGTTCAATTTCCAAACCTGGTTTCTGCTCTATGTATCAAGTGCTAAAAGACAGCCATGTATTTATTGTTCAATTTCCAGACCTGGTTTCTGCTCTATGCATCATGCATCCATGACAACGACAAGTTGCCAAGGGTGAGGGCAACTATGGAACTGGCAATAGCGAGCAATCGATAGCTAGTTCAATCATAAAAGGATAGCTTCTACATAACTCATTCAATATACGAAGGATAATGTTCCTTCCATTTTGTCAACTACTAATGCATACCACTAGAAATGGTGGAGACAAATAATTACCTTGTCATCAATATCAGTAAAGTTGCGCACATATTCGACCTCGTACCCCAAGAATTTAAGATACCTATATAAAATAGAAAACAATTTTAGGATAAAGTAATTTACCAAACTGTTAGTAAGGGTAGCATATCTCACATTTATGTCTTATAAGCTCAGAACTAGCATTATCAAGAGTTTGATCTATTGTATACACCAACGAACATGCATATAGATTCTATAGTAACCACAGGAACCAAATGTAGTCAATACCAGTCAACCAGACAGGCATACCACAAACCACAATGGTAGGCTGAAATTCCTAGATCACTTTCAATTGCGACCGCCACAGATCCAATAATCCCACGACTAACAAACCAACAGGTTGCTACTTACTGAGTTAAAATCCTCTTCCTTACAGTCGTAAACCAATAGATTCAGCATTTCTAAGCGGAAATTCCACCATTTTAGACGCATCGAGTTGTAGGTTAACAGTAACCGATCCCTAAAATAGAATTGAGCATCTAGGCAGTCGTAGGAGAACCAGATCGGGGAAGAGTGTTACCTATAGAGGACGTCGAAGGCGACGTAGGCGCGGGCGTGGCCGATGTGGCTGAAGTCGTAGGGTGTGACGCCGCACACATACATTCGGACCTTCCCTTCCACAAGCGGCTCGAAGAGCTCCTTCTTCTTCGTCATCGAGTTGAAGAGCTCCAGCTTCGGCGTCAGCGTCGGCTTCGCGCTCTCCGCCATCGTGAGAGCGGAGGGGAGAGTGAGAGGGCTGGACGAGCTAACCCTAGAACTGGCGGCGGCGGGGGCAGGAGCAGCAGACAGCAGGGGTGGAACTTGAGAATCGATGGGAATTTTTCGGTGGAACCCCTGAATATCTTTTAATTTGCTGGGTTTGTGATTTTTACAGTACGGAGTATCTGCTTCGTTTCAATGCAATAAGTACCCTGTACTTTAGCGTATTTCTAATGACCATTCTTTGCTCAAGCAAGTTTTGGATCAGACCATCAGAGTGCGTACTTTCGTATCTGAATTTTGATGAGCACGGCGGTCGTGCCCATTTGCCGGCGAGATATCAGAATTCACAAAAATTAGTTCGAACGTTAATATGCTATAGGAATCAGGAAAAATTGTCACAGTAACTTCGTTCTTTGCTTTTAAGTTAGAAGTGGCTGAAAGTTAAGTCAGATGAAACTAATTCTAAACGGACCAATCACAGGAAACTCGCGCATTCAGCAGCAGGTCATCGAAGTAGTACTGTTCTTGGATTGCTTCTAGCAAAAGCGGAAATAGGCAACCCATAGCAAATCACAAAAATCAACTTCACGCATTCAGCAGCAGTCCATCGAAGTAGTGTTCTTGGATTGCTTCGAGCAAAAGCGAAAATAGGAAACCCATAGCAAATCACAAAACCCAACTTGCACCACTTATATAGAAGGATTTTATGCATCCTAAATTCCAACGTTCAATTCTACTACTTCAAGTTACAATACTCTTGCAGCAGAATCAAAATCTGACAGCCACCTCATCAGTTAAAGATGTCCGCACCGCAAAAATAATCTAATCTAGTGAGTAAATTTATCACACAATAACTTTGCATGAGCCGGAGCGTAAGTTAGAAACCCATCCCGCCCATGCTACCCATTGCGGGTGCTGCCTCCTCTTCCTTGGGGATCTCAACAATAATAGATTCTGTGCTAGTCATTAGAGAGGACACACTGCAATAGAGAACAGACAGTAAAAATGATGTCTCATACAAGAAAAGCTGGAGTTGCACATCAGAGTATTGAAAGAACTAAAATCATAACATATTAGGCTTCAGAAGCTACGATTTAATGTTCATGCTACAATGACAAAGCTGATATTTCCACAATGCAGACCAAGCCACAGGAAATTTAAAGGAAGAAAAGTTTTGGTGGAAATTTAAAGGAAGAAAATTTTTGGTTCAGATACTTCAGCTGCATTTTCACTATTGATATTCGTGTGTCATGTTACCCTCTAGAGAGGGGAGTGATGTTGATGTATAAGAACAAAGATTAGGAAGAGTACCTTGCAGCATCCACCAGAGCTGTTCTGATAACTTTTAGTGGGTCAATGATACCAGACTTCACCATGTCAACGTATTCACCTGGGTTATAAGCAAAACACGATTTAGATAGATCCTAGTTACCCAAAGAGCAAAAGAATGGATGAACTCTGTGACACTACCTTTAGCAGCATCATAACCTAGATCGGTATTATCCTGTTCCAAAAGCTTGCCAATAATGACAGATCCTTCTACACCCGCATTCGAAGCAATTGTGTGCACTGGGGTCTGCAGCACCATCCAGCCATCAGATGGAGCAAGCAAGAGAGGAACAATTGAAAACAAAATGGGATTTGTAAACCTTCAAAGCATTTTGAATGATCTGGACACCAATCTTTTGGTCAAAGTTCGCAGTCTGCAATTTATCCAGATCTTTTGATGCATACAGAAGGGCAACTCCACCACCTATGTACATTAGAATCAGATATGATGCTCTGCAATGGTGATATGCTGCTAATAGTAAACTGCAGAAAATAAAATAGCAGCGATGACATACAGTACCTGGTACAATACCCTCCTCTACAGCAGCTTTGGTAGCATTTAGTGCATCAGTCACTCTATCCTTCTTCTCACCAACCTCCGCTTCACTAGCTCCACCAATCTAAAGGAAAGATACATTTTTTTTTAAAAAAAATAGTACTCATGCTCACAACTCAGGACAGTCACTAGAATCAGTAATAGTAGTAGAATATTCTGCCACTTTTCTTGTCATCAATACATAACCTAAATACAAAGCAATTACCAAACACTTCTACTTCAATCTGCCGGCTTACACATTAACTAAATATTAAAAATTAATAAATAGACTGCAATTTCAGATTAGCAAGACTTCCACTGACACAACATTGGCATTCTAGAGTAACAAATTTCAAGTACAGATAATAAGTTTCACCTTTAGAACAGCAACACCACCAGAAAGCTTTGCTAACTGTTCCTGAAGCTTCTCTTTATCATAGTCAGAAGTGCTTAGCTCAATTGCAGATCTCAGCTGTTGGAAAAAGAATTTTTCAGTGGTGTCACCATTACAAAAATTATAGTGGGAGTCACGTGGCTTCATGTTTGAAGGGATTCATGTAAAACTAAACTAGTATAGAATTAACCTGCTCAGCTCTCTCTTCAATGGCCTTCTTATCTCCAGCTCCATCAAGGATGACTGTGTCATCCTTAGATACTGTAACCTGTATTTTGTACACTCATGTTACAGTTCTTTTAAGTTAAGAAGACTAATGCAACACGCAACCAAGCACACATTTAAGGTGATGCTTGTAATTGAGCCACCAGCTCCAAAATCCTACCAGTTTATAAACATGGGTTCAAATGTTCAATCAACTTTAAGCAGATTAAAAAAGATTGACACATACACTTTATAACACGGGGGCAATTGCTTATTTGACCCTATTTTGAAGCCTAACTACCAATCTGACCCTATTTTTTGTAGTTTGCTTATTTGACCCCATTTTTCAAAATCGAAGATGAAAGCTGACCCTATTCCGTTAAGGCGAGTTAACAGTGTTAACTATGGGGCAAATAGTCCCTTTTGCCCTTGCTTATTTGACCCTGTTATATCAAAACATGCATATATTCGGACCTTTTGACATGTTTGTAACGAATTTGACATATCTTTCACATTTGACACAAGTTTGATAGATTTATCTTCAATTTGATAAATTTGAATCTATTTGACAAATTTGTCTTCAATTTGACAGTTTTTTGACAAAATAAAGTAAACAAAATTGACATAATTTTCTTCCCGTGCTCGCCCCTCTGCGCAGCCACCGCCGCTGCTGAAGCAACGCCCCGGCGAAGTCGCCCCCTCCCTCCACGCGCCGGCGCCTCCTTCGTCTCCCTCTCTCCGCGCGTCGGCGCCGACTTCGCCTCCCTTCCTTCGTGTGCCTATGCTGCGGCCTCCTCCCTCCCTCTGCGCGCTGGTGCCGCCGCCTCCCTTCCTCCGCTCGCTTGCGCCGCTGCCCCCTCCTCCCTCCGCGCGCCAGTGCTGCCGCCGCCTCCCTTCCTCCACTCGCTTGCATCACCACCCATTCCTCCCTCCGCCTGCCGGTGCCGTCGTCGCCTCCCTCCTTCCGCTCGCTTGCGCTGCCGCCCCCTCCTCCCTCTGTGTGCCGGTGCCGCCGCCGCCTTCCTCCCTCCGCTCGCCTGCGCCACCGCCCCTCCCTCCGTGTGTCAGTGCCGCCGCGCCGCTGCTCGCGCCGGGAGAGATGCGAGAGAGAGATAAGGTCGAGCATGCCGGGAGAGATGCGAGGCAAGAGAAGGGAGGTTGGGTTTTGGATAGGTTGAGGTGAGGGTATTTTGGTCAGTTTGAATAATAAATAGATTTTTTTTTCTTTTTGCTAAATGAAACCCTAACGGTGTAGTGCAAATAGGGTCAGACGGTATGTTCGATTTTGAAAAGTGGGGTCAAATAAGCAAAATAAAAAAAATAGGGTCAGATTGGTAGTTAACCTTCGAACCAAGGTCAAATAAGCAATTATCCCTTATAACACCTTTTTTTATACATTTCTCGTGCCAGATGATTATATTTTGTAGTGATTCATCAGTAGACAAATTATCTTACCTTCTTGCAAGTCCCCAGCATCTGAGGCTCAAAATTCTCAAGGTTCATTCCAAGTTCTTCAGTTATGACCTAGTTCAATAGAAGGTACAAAATTCAGCAAATTGGATATGATGATTCAAAAATGTGAAATGGGCAAAGGAAAAAGGATTGGCTTACTTCTCCCCCAGTAAGGATAGCGAGGTCCTGTAAGTTGGCTTTCCTGCTCTCCCCAAACCCAGGAGCTTTGACTGCACAAACCTGCATTTTCACACACAATGAGACCAAATAATATATTAATAACGGGGGTCACAAAGAAAAAGGAGGAACAGCACCAACCTTAATGCCTGCACGAAGCTTGTTAATAATCAGAGTACCCAATGCTTCACTTTCTACATCCTCTGCAACAATAAGCAGATGCCTTTGCTTCTGTTTTAGCAGAAATTATGGGCCATCAGATTGCAGTTAGAATATTAGATTGCAAAATGAGGTCATAACAACAAAAATCAGCTACACTAATAAAAAATACCTTCAGAGCTAACTCCAACACTTTCACCACAGCATGAAAGTTGGACACTTTCTTGTCATGTATCAAGATCAGTGGGTCGTCTAGTTCCTGTAACAGATAAAATATATTACAACCAAGATAATTTGTTGTTAAAGAAGTGTATTAACATCAGCAGAAATACTTACACATTTCTGGTTCTTTTGGTTGGTAATGAAGTAAGGAGAGATATAACCTCTGTCAAGTTTCATGCCTTCTACAACTTCAAGCTCATTGTAGAGGGTGTTACCATCCTATCAAATATTTCATGAATCTTAGATCAAAATATCATGGCATCCATACATAGCTTGATAGAGCTTGCTAAAAGACTTAGAGTATTCCATTAGATGCCTGGAGGAGACAACAAAATAAAGCAAGTATTCCATCACAGCTAGTCATGCAAGAAACTAGCCTCCAGAAGGAATAGGAATTCCTCATGGTGTATAGACAACACAAATATAACATGAGTGAACGACTAAAGAAACAGGGGTTGTATGAACCAAAAAAGACAAGTTCCTCGATATGTAAAACTAAAAGGAAAAAACATGTGTAATAGCAATATGGCATAACACTCAGTATAGAAGAGTTAATTCATAGCTATGACAGATTTAAACTTCAGCCAATTCTTTTTAAGATGAAAATAGGTGGTCAATATGATATAATTGATGAGAGAACAGTGCTGCAAAAATGCCAAGTTGTCCAGAGTGTTTGACTCACCGTAATAGTGATGACTCCCTCTTTACCAACCTTCTCCATAGCTTTTGCAATGAGCTCACCAATTTCCCTTTCCCCATTAGCTGATATAGTACCCACCTATAAAAGAGAATAATGAATATATATAGCATGGAATATCTTGGAGAGAACTGAGAAGAGGGGAAAAAACATGACACAGCTTTCTAACTCGTTGCAGATCAGCAGTTACCTGTGCTATTTCCTCTGATGTGCTAATCATTCTGGCCATGCCTTTTAAATTTGTCACTACTTCATCAACAGCCATCGAGATACCACGTCTCAAATCCATCGCATTCATTCCAGCTGCTACGGACTTGCATCCCTCAGCGAATATAGCTTTTGTAAGAACAGTAGCACATGTGGTACCTGAAAAATGTTTGAAAATCAGCATCTGCTTAAATGGAACCAATAGCATATACCATAATTCATTCCTCGTAGTCAATGTTCTCTGCAAAGCATCATCTACCATAATTCATTCCTCGTAGTCAATGTTCTCTGCAAAGCATCATCAGCAAAGCAATAGAATAAAGGAAAATATTAATATGATTAATCAAGACAGCAGGAGGGTGACTTAGATCAATTCCAATCCATCATCAAACCTAAGACAAGTCCCAAAAAGAAGATTGAGCATACGAGAAGAGTTAAGTCATTACCATCCCCAGCAAGATTGATGGGCAATATATGAGCATATGAGAAGAGTTAAGCCATACCATCCCCAGCAGTGTCGTTAGTCGCATTAGCAACCTGCTTCACAAGGCTTGCACCAACATTCTTAATCCTGTTACTGAATTCAATGCTCTTGGCAACGGTCACTCCATCCTTTGTAACTTTAGGAGCACCAAAGCTTTGCTCAATAACAACAGTGCGCCCCTGCAACATAAAACATTGAGCTCAACACTGCTTGCATGATAACTCTCAAAATGACTGTTAAAGATCCATAAGAAACTAAAAAAAGTAATCTCACATAACAAAAATTCTATAACCCGCTAAAAAGGGGACTACAACAATACTTGTTTGGCAGCCATAAACAATTAATCATCAAATTTTAGTCCAATTAATTATCAGATATCTGAGTACAACGGTTACAAAATATGAAATGACTAGTTTTATTTTTTTTACTGCTACAAGCAACAACAGTTATGCATCCATACATGCCCTTCATCATTTTCACTGTCACAGCCTATATATGGTGTTCCATACATGCCACAAGGCCCACAACATTACACCTTTTTAATAATCTAATGCATGTGGTTATGTTGTGGTCCGTATATGCACAAGCAGTTGCAACAAAGAAGCATGCATCTCGCCCAAACCTAATATCAATTATACATGCACAATCTCCACTGCAATCAGACTCTCAAACCATGAAATCAAATCTGCTCGAAGACAGGACCAGAGTTTATACCTTAGGACCCATTGTCACTTTGACTGCATCAGCCAACTCCTCAACACCCCTCAACATCAAGGCCCGGGCCTCAACACCAAACTTGATGTCCTTGGCAGCATAGTTTCTATGCAACGCGAGCCTACTCCCAATCTGCTCAGCACCCAAACGAAAAGCAATCACGCAGATTAACATATAAGTTCAATCAGAAATTAAATCCAAACCACACAAGTGTGTATGGAAATAAGAGTGCCCAATCCATCACAATGCTAGATTAGCACTCCAATCAGCAATTAGCACAGGAGCAGACAGCTCCACGCTAATGCGTGACTTTCCAACCGAACCCTGCTCACCTGATGAGCACCGCTCCCGGCTTGACTGCACAAAGCAAAACACGCAATTTAGCGACATTATTAACAAAAACCCCAGTGCGGCACTGCGCAATGGAGATTGGAGAGCGAGCGCGCGTGGATCGGCTAACTCACCGTGCCTTGGAGGCGAGGCTGGCCGCCGCGCGGTACATGGCAAGAGAGCAAGGAAGGCCTTCGAGCTCTCGTCTGGGTTCGCAGGCGGCTACCCGGAGACCGGCGGGGAGAGAGAGAGAGAGAGAGAGAGAGAGAGCGCTACTTGTGGAGGGGGAAAGAAACACGAGGGGGAGGGAGAGGATGGGGTTTAGGGTTTAGTAGTAGGCAATGGGCCGCGTCGTGGGCTTTCAGTAGACCATGTCATCCTAGAAGACCCTGGAAGACCCTCCAGGTCTGGAGTATATTGTGAGATTTCAATCAGCGGATCAACGACTCTGTGTGGCGCGCTGTGATTGGTGGAAACGGCAGCTGGCAGGTGGGCCCGACGCAGGACGCGCGTCACGCTCTGGTTGAAAGACGCGACGTCGACGCGCGCGGGGGAGCGCGGCGGCGGATTTTCTATGGAGATGGGATCCCTGTGTGGCAAGCGACGTGGCTTCAATCCAGGCTATTTCTTTCGGGCGTAAGGAACAACGGATGGCCTAGATTGCACCTGAGTTAGGGTTTCGCCCTAAGGGCAATTAGGACATTGTCTAGGAGGGATTTTAGCCATCTTGGGCTATAAATAGAGATGTAGATGCTAGGGCCCTGTTTGAAAGTCCTAAAGATAAAGATAAAGATGAAGATAAAGTGTTTCACGCAAAACGAGGTGACAATAACGTGCGATTAATTGAGTTTTAATTATTACAAACTTAAAAAATGGATTAATCTGATATTTTAGAGCAACTTTCATATTAAAAATTTTTGCACGAAACGTACCGTTTGAGAGATTAAAAAGCGTGCCACAAAACTTTATCTTTTATCCGCACTGTTTTAGAATAAAAGAACAGGGCCTAGGACAAGGAGTGTCCCTTGTATCTTTTAAGAGTGTACTTGTGGCTCTTTGCGTGAGATATGTGAGAGATTTGTGTAAGTTGGTCCTTAGGGCTTTTTGAAGAGTTTAAATTTATTTTCAAGTGAAAGTGTATGGTTGCTCGTGTTTGAGTGTTTTGTTTCAACACTTTTGCAATGAAAATATCTCAATGTTGATAGGGATATCCCTTCCTCCTTTCCTAGTCATTTCAGCGTATATTCCCTCATATTTTAGTATGATTACGCCATCAAGCACCACATAGCGTATATTCCCTCGTATTTTAGTATGATTATGGCCCTGTTTGAAAGTCCTAAAGATAAAGATAAAGTGTTTCATGCAAAACGAGGTGACAATAACGTGCGATTAATTGAGTTTTAATTATTACAAACTTAAAAAATGGATTAATCTGATATTTTAGAGCAACTTTCATATTAAAAATTTTTACACGAAACGTACCGTTTGAGAGATTGAAAAGCGTGCCACGAAACTTTATCTTTTATCCGCACTGTTTTAGAAGAAAAGAACAGGGCCTATGCCATCAAGCGTCACATATGGTTTAAAACCATCCAGTGCTTGGGTGAACCAGTAAAACCATCCAATGCTTGGATAAGGAGTATTATCCACCTCCCATCAAATGTCAAACAATAATAATAAGATCTCTGCATCCAGTTGGCAACATATACATGTTTATCCAGTTGGCAACATATACATGTTTGTCATACCCAAGGACACTGGATACGTCAATGGAAGCGTACGTTTGACAACTGTGATAGCCGGAGGTAGGTCATAGCAAAATCATAGTTTTGTGCTATGACTTGTGGTCTCCCTCCAATGGAAAAGTAATGATATTCTACAAATTCCAACAAAAAAGACAAACAAAATAAGTATGAAACTAATAATCTCTTTGGAAGAGGTCCTAGATCTATTGTTTTACTTGGATCTTAGCAATACCTTCCAGAAATTCCAACAAAAAAGACAAACAAAATAAGTATGAAACTAATAATCTCTTTGGAAGAGGTCTTAGATCTTTTGTTTTACTTACTTGGATCTTAGCAATACTGTAATGCCCCGACACTCGTTAACCATAAAAATCAGCTAACTCATGCCGAGGTGTTACGTATTACCTGTGAGATAGTACCAGTCTTAGGATACACTAGCTGGTACACACAGAATAATCATGGAATCAAAGTAAAATATTTTATTACATCACTGAAATTAGTCCTTATAAAAGTTGTCATCATGGACAGGCCCATAGATGAGCAACACAACAATACAAAAGTTAACAGAGCGGAAGCTAGAAGTAGCGAGAAGCTAAGCGACTAATCACTAGGCGACATGCCTAGGCATCTAACTTATTCCACAGGCAAGGCTTGGAGCTAGGCACGAATCTTCTAGAAGTCCTCATACTCGGCTTGCTCCTGGAGACACTCCTCGGCGGTAGGGTCGACGTCTTCATCTCCAAGCTCTATAGGTGTATATAGCAAGGGTGAGTACTTTATGTACTCAGCAAGCCAGGGGAAAAGAATGACATGTTGGCTTAACTAGGGAGGCTAGGGTTTTATTTGCGAAAGTAGCATTTTTAGCGAAAACGATTTATTTCACGAGAACTCTATGAGTCAAAATTCTAGTTGTCGGGAGAAGGCTCATGCTTCGTCCCATTCCACAAGTTGCTTTGCAACAACTTGTCACAAGAGTAACAAACAATAATTAACTGGTTTTCTCTATTAGTTTCTTTTCACTTTCACAGCAACTTAGTTCAAAACCATACAACACTATTTCACATAGATAACCTAGCTTTCTCAGCACAACAACGCCTTCTCAGCCCTAACAACACTCTAGAGTCAAACGACACCCTAAGTCACACAGACCTGTTCCTAACCACAAAGGTTAGCCGTCTGCCACACAGGCGAACTATGGGAACGAATCCCTTCCCACCAACCATTTTCATCAAGCATTTGCCAAACAAATCTACGCTATGAGAAACACCTTACACTCGCCCTTGACCGTGGGCACGGCTGTTCGAACAGTTCATTAAGCTCTGCAGAGGTTGTACGCTTTACCCACACGACACGAAACTGACACTGTGTACCCGTCGGCAACGGAAGTTCGTGACAAGGCCTTTCCAAAGCTAACCCATGAAAATCACATACCACCTAGTTGGGCCAAGTCTCTTAGCCGAGTATCAGGCAAGATCAGCCGTCAATCACTCAGGAATAACGAGGATGCCTCCTACTCCTACTTGGTACCGTGTGCCACTTTAGAGGCATTAGAACATCCAAAAGGGCTATAATGATCCAAAACTTCGTCTCCTCGTCCTCGGCATCCCACAACCATTGGCATACCAAACTTCCATGTGATAACCATTTACTTAGCCAGAGGCATCCCATAAATACCCGTGGGGTCGCACTGTAATGTGTTTGGATAGATTTCCCAAAGGAATCGGTCCTTAACGATGATACACGACCAAACCACAAAGACATGGCCTCGCATCACCATTTTCACAACTCATTTTATTTAAAAACACATCGGTACCACATACCGGATTTTTAAGCATAAAGTTTAGAATAACCCAAGTTTTCCCACACGACAGTACAACGTAAGCATGGCTAAGCAAACTACCTCGGTAATCGTACCCAATGGATAGCGATACCGACGCAAACATGAGTGGAGCTACCAAAGAGAAAGGTTTAACAATATCCTAAGTTAAGTGAGTGCAACTACTAGGTCGATCCATCGGTTGCATAAACAATCCGAGGCCTAAACAAGATTATCGTGCACACTAAGCAATGCATCTTTTAAAACAAAATAACTTGCAAATATAGGGGCAATGTGATCAAGGAGGCTTGCGTTGCACAAGATGCGGGTCTTCTCCTTCGAAAACGGCGTCCGAAGCTTCCTCGTACACGTACTCTATAGGCGAGAAGGAGAATAAATAAATAAAAGGCAATAAAACTTGCTCAAATCAAAGAAACAAGTGTGCCACTGTGTAGATCTCATTTTTAGAAAAATTTTGGAAGTTGAACGAGGTCAAACGGAGTTACGGTTGAATTTCTATGAATTTTCAAAGATCAAAGAATTTTCTGGGAATTTAATTTAAACGGCGAGGGAATATTCCGTTTGAGTTGTCGGCGCGGGATGAGGCCCACCTGTCAATCAAAAGAAGGGGAGAGAGGGGGCGAGGCCCACCTGTCGGCGGCTTGGGGAGGGATTTCTTCCTCCCCTTGCTTGCCTGGCTCGGGCCGACGAGCGCCGCAGCGGCGAGGCGGCCGGGGAGAAGCGGTGGCGGCCGGGGGGAAGCGGCGGCGACCGGAGGAAGCGGCGATGGCCAGGGGAGAGAGGGAGAGGAGAGCGCGGTAGCGAGGGTGCGGCGGCACCGGGAGAGAGAGAGAGGGCAGCGATGGTGACGGGAGCGGGGGAGGGGCTTGGCCCCTTTTATAGGCGATGAGCGTGGCGGGGCGTGGCGAGGGGAAGGGACGAGCGGCGACGCAGCGGCGCGGGGTTCGAGGCGGGATGGGACGCGGGCGTGGCGCTATCACGCCCAGAAATTCACTAACCCGAATTCCAAGCAGAATTTGTATTAAAATTCCCATCCAGGACCGGCCAGGGTACACAAACGACAAGGTTAAATACAGATCCACGTCTTACAAACATTATAAAAATCTATTACATAAACGCAGCGGAAAAAGGAAACAAGCTATTCTAATTAACTAGACGCTGGCAGCATGGCAACTCCATTCCACGGGCAGCCTTGACGGCAAGCACAAGCCTACTCCTCTGAGTAGCCTCCATCTAACGCATACTCCAACTCTGGTGTGGGGGAAAATTAAGCAAGACTAAGTACTACCCACTGTACTCAATAAGTCATACCAGAAAGGGAGTAACGATGCAAGTGATAACAAAGGAGACTGAAGAGGTTATTTGCATAAAATACGCATTTAAAGACAATAGTTGAATGCGGTAAAAACAGTTGAGTTAATTAATCAAAATTGAACCATCGCTGCCCAACGTTACACCACGTTGCGACAGGCCCAAACCACCACCTGAACTACACCAGTTCCATTAGGTCAAATTATTAGAAGTGTAACTAATCACGGTGAATCTGGTTGATCGCCCATAACCACGGGCACGGCTATTCGAATAGTTCTACTCTGATCAGAGGTATACAACTGTACCCACAAGACACAGTCCCACAACACGTTACCGTGCGCCGACATACCACCACGGTACACCGGAAAAGAACTGTGACAGGACCCTTCGCACAACCCTTCCTAACCAAGCGCACCACACCTCAGATTTCGCCCCCACCTTTAAACCAAGGCAGGTGTTAACGGCAGATTTTCGTAATCTACTCGGAGAGAAAAGAGAAAACCGATGCAGAGAAGAAGAGTTAAGTTGGAGTCGGACCAAGTCTTGTATCGGACTCGGCAAGCGTATCGGACTGGAAGCTGTGTTAGCAGGAAGGGCGTATCGGCCGATACAGATTCAACGTGGTTGTTGACCGACAGAGATAGAGAGTTGATAGAGTTAGTATGGGCTTGGTCTGGGCTCGAGATAAACTTCAAGGTGGTTGCCAAATAGAGATAAGGCTCGGTTTTAGGCAATTGTATATTGTAAATCAAGTAGGTTTAGATCTAATCTATGGAGAGAGTCTGCCGCAAAGATTTGTTTGTTAAGTTGTAGATAAGATCGTGTCCTATCTGGACAATGTTGTAATCTCAGGTATAAATATCCCGGTAGTTTGTACATAGAAGCAGACACAATCAATCTAACACAAATCAATCTATTTTCGGCGCATCGCCAACCCTCGCAAGAGGTTAGCTTTTGGCGAGTTCTTGCTTCCCCAGAGCAGAGGTAAGAACTCGTACCCGACGATCTACATCGTCGGGGCTAACGTGTCGCTTTAGGCACATTAAGCCTCGATGATGTGATCGTCGTTTATCATGTTTTAGTTAATCTTGATGTGGTTTTCTAATTCTATCTCGCCAGCGGTTAACTCGTTTTAGGGTTTATGGCCGACATTGATCGAATTAGTTTGCTCGTCTAGATTATCTAAGGCATCTACCATCGCCAAAAGCGATCAACAGCTTGATTTTCTTTGTGTTAACTCTCGATCTACACTCTGAGTTGCTATCGACCTTAGTCGTGTTTCGAGGTTTAGCTCAAAGCCTGTTTTTGATCGTAATTAAGGATAGCACCGGGGTTTCAGCCGGTCTTATCTAATGCATGTGATCATTTAGGTTTTTGCATGTATTTGCCACTTGTACAAACAAATCATTAAGTAAAAAAATATTTATTATAGGGTATTCTTAGGATTTCTCTATGATTAATATATCTATATTGACTGATTAGCTTGTATAAGTTTGCACTAGAGTATTAGCTGGTGTATTTATCTTCATGCATCCCTCATTGGTCGATCCCATTAAAATTGTCATAAACACATTGACATAGGCCGATGAGATTAGATCTGTTTACCAATCCTATTATGTTATAATTTCAAGTAGGCCGATATAGCTTTGCCCTATCGGCTGGGCTTCCACGATGCAACATTGGCCGATCGGCCATCGTTTCTAATGTGGTTTACTTGTTTAATCTTGTTGATTGCAGATCAAATCAACTGGCACACCCTACACGCACCTAGGCAAGCCTTTGGACCTGCACTGGAGTAAAACAAACCTCCCAGACCGCCGTGGAAACGTGGAACCTGTTTTGTTGTGAGGCGGGTCGAAATTCTACGCCAACAGCAGGCAGCCCCCTCTCGTGCCTAGGTGAATCTGGCAGCTGATCAATGGGTAAACCCCCGCCGACCCAACTCCATCACGCCCACCCTCGCCTGGATGCATCGGCTAGGAAAAAGTCATACTACAAGTCCAGCCATTACCCATGCTGGCTTGTGGAAAGTACGATAATTCTTCCAGAGTTTCCCGCGAACCGATCCTTAACTGTCATGAGCACGACCATCAAAACCATGTACTCACAACCCACCATTATCAAGGTTTTAGTTGGACTAATTATTTAATCATTCACGATTAACCATCGTGAGCTGACATTAAATAACCATCGTTAAATAATAATGAGGCATTAGTGATCCCTTTAATGTGCTAATGTTCCTAAGCAGGGCTAAGCATGTTCTATCCTAGCGACTACTCAACTTACTTCCCAAGCTATCAAAGGAATAAGATAATTGAAATATAAAGCTGAGTATAATAGGTAAATAAGCCCATAAATGACATTATAAAACAATGCAGTATTTAGAGAAAAATAAGACATTCGCAATTTAGGTACAATATGTTCAAATGAATAAGCATGACTTGCCTTGCTCTTGCGCTGGATCTACCTCAGCAACAACTTCGAAGTAAACCGGAGAGTCAGAAATACCAAAATCTAAACGAGAAACAAAGCACACAAGCAAACAGACCATAAGTCCACTGAAACAGAGAACAAAACCATTTTTAATGGATTCTAGACATTTTTATGAATTTTCTGCAACTTGAATGGACTCAAACGGAGTCCGGATGAATTAGTTATGGATTTTAGAAAATTAACTGTGTTTTTACTATAAACAGAAAAGTTCTTATTCAATTATTGCGCAATAAACCCTAGGGCTGACGCCAGGGCCGACGTCAGCGGGGAGGGGCGGCGACGCCGATAGGTGGGCCCCACCTGTCGGTGGCACGGGGTCCCGGTCCACCGGCCGGCGACGGGCGGCGCCCCACGTGGCACCGACGTGGCGCCGAAGTGGCGACCACGCGGCGCATGCGTGGCGCCCACGTGGTGGCCACGCGGCGCGCGCACGGCACCGACGCGGCCGCCACGTGGCGGCCAGCCGCGTCGACGGCGCGACCATGGCGCGGCGGCGCGCATGGCGGCCGTCGCGGGCGCGCGCGGGTGCGGGCGACGGCCGGATGCGGCGAGCGAGCACGCGGGAGCGGCGGCCAAACGAGCGGCCGAGCGGGCGCGTGCGAGCGGCGGCCGAGAGGAGAGAGAGAGAGGGAGAGGCGCGGCGCTCACTGGAGAGGAGGAAGACGACGGTGGTGGCGGCGCTAGGGTTCACGGGAGGCGGCGGCGAGTGGGGAAAAAAGGAAAGGGGAGCACGGGGGGTGGATTTATAGGAGGACCCGGGGCTAGGGTGTGGCCGAGCGCTCCGGATTCCTCGCCGGAGTTCGACGCGGGAAGAGAGAGAGGGAGAGAGATTTGGCCGCGAATCCATCCTCTACGACACGGGGAAGGGGGTGCGGAGTGGGGGAGCGGGCGCGGGTGGCGCAGGGAGGTGGCCCGAGCGGCGGTTGCGGGCGCGTGGGCGCGCGGGGCGGTGTGGGCGGCGGCGATCGGTCGTGGGAGAGATGGCCCAGGCGCTGGCCCCACACGTCAGCGGCCCGGGAGGAGGAGGGAGGCGGCGCGGACTTCGGGTGGCCTTGGGCCGCGGCCTTGGGCCGACCCGAGAGGGAGAGGAGGGGGCGGCGGGCGACTGCGCGTGGCCTTGGGCCGGCCCGGGAGAGGGAGGGAGGTGGGCCAACGGCCCAAAAAGAGGAAAAAGAAAAAGAAAAATGGAAAAAGAATTTCCCAGGAATTTATTTATTGCGCTAGAGGTTTTTAATTGATTAAAATTATTTCTAGGGCTCTGAAAATTCCACTAAAAATCCTGTTAATGTATTTTAACATGGGGAACACAAGAAAAATCCCACCATGCCATTTCCACTTCATTAAATATATTTTTAAATTAGAATTTTGCTCTAGGTTAAAAAAGAAAATTTATTTTACGCGATTTATTTCACGAATTTTAACCTGGAAAGCAAACTTCGGGGTGTGACAGGCGCCGAGTGGCGACGGGACACGGGCGCGACAACGGGACGCGCGCGCGGCGACGGGACGTCGGCGCGGCGACAGGACGTGCGTGCGGCAACGAGACACGCGGCGCGGCGCGAGGTGCGAGGCGGCATGATGCGGTGCGGCTCGGCATTCCGTCGAGCACGTGGCGTGCACGTGCGGCCGGCTGGAGGTAGGGGAAGAACAATGGTGGGCCGGGCCAGGCCGTGGCCGAGAGAGAGAGGGAGGAAAAGATGGGCCAGCCCGCTCGGGAAAACGAGAGAGAGGGAGTTGGGCCGGGGGAAGGAAAAGTAGAAAGAAGGCCCAATTTGAATAGTAGAACTTCACAATTTCTCAGGATTTTCTTGGAATTGAAATTTGAGGGAAATTTTTGGAGAATTGAATTTGAATTTTGACCACGGATTTGATAGAAATTTAAGGGATGTCAAGGGGGATTTGAGATCTACTTGGCACAAAATCAAATAAAATCCAAATTTAAACTCCAATTTTTTTGAAAGATTTTAAATAAACCAAAAAGATTTAGGGGGCTACAAATACCTTCCAGAAATTCCAACAAAAAAGACAAACAAAATAAGTATGAAACTAATAATCTCTTTGGTAGAGGTCTTAGATCTTTTGTTTTACTTACTTAGATCTTAGCAATACCTTTCCAGAAATTCCAACAAAAAAGACAAACAAAATAGAAGCATATGTTTGACAACTGTGATAGCCGAAGGTGGGTCATAACAAAATGCTATGACTTATGGTCTCCCTCCAATGGAAAAGTAATGATATTCTACAAATTCCAACAAAAAAGACAAACAAAATAAGTATGAAACTAATAATCTCTTTGGAAAAGGTCTTAGATCTTTTGTTTTACTTACTTGGATCTCAGCAATACCTTCCAGAAATTCCAACAAAAAAGACAAACAAAATAAGTATGAAACTAATAATCTCTTTGGTAGAGGTTTTAGATCTTTTGTTTTACTTACTTGGATCTTAGCATTACCTTCCAGAGCTGTGGTTGCACTTGAATAAAATCTTCTACCACTTGGCATCTACAGGTGTAAAAAGCTAAGCAAGTTTTGCAAAACAAAATAAGAGAACAATGTTGATATTTCCTAACTAAAAACTACAATCATCACAAAATAGTAAAACATCACAAATATAATTAGGTATATAAAATCCTAAATGCACCAATTTACACATTAACTACAAGTGAAAATTAACAAATACATCGAGTAACCCATTTACCTTTAAAATAGCACATTCTTTACCAATAGATTGTAGTGGGGTCTGCACCATTATCAAGGCAGCAGATGGTGTAAGAAAGAGAGGGACAATTGACAAAAAAATGAAATGTGTAAACCTTCAAAGCATTTTGAATGACTTGGACACCAATCTTTTGGTCAAAGTTTGCAATCCGTAATTTATCAGCATCTTTTGATGCATACAGAAGGGAACTCCCCCACCTGTACATATCATAATCAAATATCATGCTCTGCCATGGATATTGCTAACAGTAAACTGCAAAATACAGAATAGCAGGGATGCCACACAAGACCTGGTACACAGCCCTCAGCTTTGGTAGCATTTATTAGTGCTTCACTTACTTTGGGTGTGTTTGTTTGTATGAGTTGGAAAAAAATTTTCTTCGCACGAAAAACGAAGCGACTCATTAGCACATGATTAATTAAGTATTTACTAATTTTTTTTGAAAAATAAATTAATATGATTTTTTAAAGCAACTTTCATATAAAAACTTTTTTCAAAAAACACACCGTTTAACAGTTTGAAAAGCGTGCGCGCGAAAAACAAAACTCACCCCAAAAACAGAGCCAATCCTTCTTCTCACCAACCTCCATGTCAATAGCTCCACCAATCTAAAGATCAAAATAAATAAAAACTGACACTCACAACTCAGGTCAATCATAGAATTAGTTATAGCAGAATACTAGAATGTTCTGTCACTTTTCTCGTCATCAATATACAACTTAAGCACATAACAATTGCCAAATACTCTACTTCAATCTACTGATTTATACACTAACTAAGGCTGAGTTCTTTTGCTTGAGTTCCCAACTTATCTCACTCGTTTTCCGCGTCCACGCTTTTCAAACTGCTAAACAGTGTGTTTTTTGCAAAAAGTTTTTATACAAAAGTTGCTTAAAAAAATCAAATTAATCTATTTTTCAAAAAATAGCTAATACTTAATTAATCACGCACTAATGGATCGTTTCGTTTTTCGTGCTTGGAGTGTGTCTTCCAAACCCAGTCCAACGAACACACCCTAAATGTGGAAACCAATAACTAGTCTGCTATTTTAGATAATGGCATTCTAAAGTTACAAATTTCAAGTACAGATGATGAGTTTCACCTTTAGAACAGTAATACAACTTAAAAGTTGTGCTAATCGCTCGTGTAGCTTTTCTTTGTCATGCGCAGAAGTGCTTTGGACAACTGCAGAAGTCAACTGTTGGGAAAAGAATTTTACAGACCCTTAACGAAAACCGTGCTAACGTTTTATATAACGAAAACACCTCTATTTCGTTATCACGTTTTTCAAATTAATAAAGAATGTGTTTTGTGCGAAAACTTATATATTTATATAAGAAAGTTGTTTTAAAATATCAAATATATCCATTTAAGTTTGTAATAATTAAAACTTAATTAATCACGCATTAATGATTTTTTTGTTTTGCGTGTCCTAACTTCATCTTCATCTTCATTGGATTATTCAAATGGGACCTTAGTGCTAATGCAAGGATTGAAAATAGAACTTTCCTAGCAAATACTTAACGTGGTTAGATTTGCTCGGGCTCTAAAAATTTTATAGCTCCGCCACTGCTTCGTAGCCTTTGTGAATGAAAATGAATTTCAAATAAAGTTATTAAATACTAAAAAATCGTAAGAATAAAATGCTTAGGAGAGAAGTTGAAATCACTTGCTCTCTTCGCGGTTAGTGACATCAATACAAAAAACAGAGTCCCAATAACGCTTGTTCTCGTATAGCCCTCCAACAAAAGTTGGATAAAACTTTGGATACTCGTGACACGCTTTTCTTTTCAAACTGTTAAACGGTACGTTTCGTGCGAAAACTTTTTATATGAAAGTTGCTCTAAAATATCAGATTAATCTATTTTTTAAGTTTGTAATAATTAAAACTCAATTAATCATATGTTATTGTCATCTTGTTTTACGTAAAACACTTAATCTTTATCTTCAGGAGATTCAAACACCACCATAATACTATCACGGTGACTGCTATACCGATAAATGTATTGATACCATACATCTTCATCAACAGTAGCATCTTCATCACCAGCGTAATTGCTCCCAATAACCTCAACATCCGTAGCCTTGTAATTGCTCTCTGTAACATCCTTAGGGTGAGTTCGGTAGTGTGAGATGAAACCTAATTCTTTCCGTACCCAAAACAAAACAACTCATTAGCACATGATTAAATATTAATTCATTTTTCAAAAATACGTCATTTAACGGTTTGGAAAGCATGCGTGCAGAGAGGTGAGTTAAGAAAAATGAGGAAAGAACACAGCCTTAATCCATTGGTGAATCAGATTGCTCTGTGTATCCTCTATCCTACAAAGCTGCATTTCTTTCATGGGCTTGCTGCTAGGTTTGAATCCAGCAGTAGTACAGCGCCGCTTACCCAGCTTATTCTCACTTTCAACTCCGAAATAGCGTTGCATACTCCAGGGTCCAAAATCGAATCTATCACACAATACCAAAAAAGGCAAATCTTTAGCATCCAGCTCAAATAAGATATACGTATAATAACTAGGGCCTTTGAGGATAAGATGTAAGTATATTAAATCCAAAGTTCGTCTAGATCCAGATAAAAAAATTCACCCCAAGACGCATGGTTCTTAGGATACGATTTCGGAAATAAGAAACGAAAGGAGACAAGAACAGACCGGGAAAGTGGACTCTGAAGTGCTGATGATGCCGTAATGAAAGGAGCAGCTCTTCGCGAGACCGCTGGAGGCGGAGTAGATCAGATGAAGAAGCCGACGGGAGGGCGTCGGCAGAGTTGTCCAAGGATCGAGCGTGAGAAGCCTTTCATCTGCATCGCCTCGCTAGCCTCTTCGGAATTGGTTGTAGATTGGCGGCGGTATCTTCTGCCCGTTAGAATGTTAAATTAGGCGATTAGCTCTCCAATCTGGGCACAGAACCAGAAAGCCCAGCATTAACGCATCATTTCCCAACCGAAACCTGCTCACCTGACGAGCCCTACTCCAGGCTTGACTGCACGAAGCAAAACACACATTTCACTATTTCAGTGGCACGATTAACAGAAAACCCCAATGCGTCGCTGCGCCATGGAAAGCAAGCGCGTGTGGATCGGCTAACTCACCGGGCCTAGAGGTGACGCTGGCAGCCGCCATGTACATGGTGAGATGTAAGGAAGGGCTCCGTGCTCCTCGGGTGGGTTCGGCGGCAACCCGGAGAAGGGCGGTGAGAGCGCTACTTGCGGGGGCCGGGGAGGGGGAAGAAACGCGAGGAAGGAGGAGAGCGGTTGGGGTTTCTAATCGGTCTCGGCCTATAGTTGAGGGACCCATATGGACTTTTTCCGTTCTAGAAGGATCCAGCCAGCTTGGATGAAATGGGCCGTCTTGGGGGCCTTAACACGGCCCACATAGCCATCGCACTGTACTACTGTTGGCCCAGCTAGCCTCACGAGTTCGCTTAAAAAAAAAACTAGCCTCTCATGAGTCCTTGCTAAAGCGAAATTACCTAGCTCTTGGAGGGCTTATCTGCAAAGGGGATCTCTGGTCTCGCCCAACCGCTACTCAACCTGTGCCGTGCCGGCCGGCGAGAGGCTTCTCCGCGGCCGCACCGCCGTGCCGTGGCGCTGTCCGCTCCCCTCTCCCAAGCCCCCGTCGCATATCCAGGTCAGGGGCGCAGCAATCCATCTCCGACAAACGCCATGGGGTTCCTCGAGGACTTCCAAGCCAGTGAGTTTTTCTTCCTCCGCCACGAACCCTAGGACTCACGCCTGCACTGCATCGTCCGCTTTCTTGTATCTTCACGCGGAAATGGTTCGAGATTTCTGTGTATGTCGCCGATTAGGCGTCCCAGGCTCTTCAACGAATTGTTCCTAGATAAGTTTCGTTGTTAGGTTCCGTTGTGCAGTGGGAGGTTACATGATGAATCTTAAAATAGTATAATGAAATGACAGAGAATAAGATTAAGTGGTATGTAGGAGTAGGATTTTGCATGCAGTTATACAACTTCAAATGATCTTGCTTTCTCGTTGGGGCCTTAGGGGTCTCAGTGATATGCTTCTGTCTGATTGTACTTGAAAAACTAATACTACAATCACTAGGTTCTCTTCATTGAACTTGTTGTATGTGCCTCAACACAATATTTTTTGTTTTTGTGCCATAGGCTAACTTGATAAAGCAGCATTAAACACAACTTTATTTCTTGTTGCTTTTGGCAAAGTTTGAAAAGGTGGTGAGCATATGTGTGTGGTCGCCCACCTTGTAGCACTTATACAGGCTATGTGACTGCTTAATGCTTATGCGGCATGGTTATTAAGGCGTCCATAAGGCGTCCCTAAGGTGGTAAGGCACTGCCAGGGTGTAAGGCGTCCACTCGGCCTTACGTTGCCTCCGTCTTACGGGAAAAACTAGAGGAGAAAGGGAAAAAACAAGGGGATAAACCAATCCTGGAGAAGCGGCGGCAGCAGGGGAAGAGGGAGGAATGAAAAGAGCTGACCTACAATCGCCGTCGCCGTCGTCCCCGACCCCCGGCAAAGCCAGATCCACCTCCCTCAACGACCAGCACCGCCCGACAACAAGGAGCGGCGGCGGCAAGGGAAGAGGGAGGAGCAGATGGGATGGAAGGGATGGACGCAGCGGCTCGGGCAGGGGTCTTGCCATCGGTGGCAGTGGAACAGAGGCGAGTAGGTGGCAGAGAAACAGGCACCGACTGGATTGGGATGGGGGTGGATCAATAAATATCTGTCATCATCTTTCATTTAGTCCTTGGACTCCATAAATATAACGGAAAAGTCCTTCATTTCCTATTTTTCTATCTGTGCAGGGCATCGCCTCGCCTTATGCATTACTGCCTAAGGCGTAAGGCGTGCTGGGGTCACCTTATCTCGCCTTAGCGCCTTAACAACCATGTTATGTGGTATAAGGTTGGGCACCCATTCATTGTATGTGGCCTTGTAGATTTTTTTCTTAGAAACTATCTTCCATTATGCAATGACATGACGCAAATTTAGATGATGTATATGAGCTTGGTAGTTTTGATCAAGGATATATGACATGAGCCAGTACCCTTGTTTTCTTACCATATGATCTTTGTTATGATTTCCTATTGTTTCCTCCTTTACTTTTATGCATTTATGTCTCCTTGCACTTGATGGTAAACTGGGATTTACACATTATAGGTGGAGCGTTGGAGATAGGAAAGTGTTTGTTATGCAAGTGAAAAGATATGCTAGATTTCTTGCATTAAAATGTTGAAAATCAATGTCATGTTATTCTGATTCAACCTGTTCCATGCGCAATTGTATACACCATGCGCTCATACATTGCCTCTTTGGTTACTCTTAGGTGTTGAAGCATTGCCAGCTATGCTGCAAAGGAACTATTCATTAATGCGAGAGCTAGATAAAAGCTTGCAAGGTATGCCGAGTTCTGTATACTAGGTTTTTTCCACCCCCCAACTGAACCACTCTCTTCATATTCTCTTAATTGTTCATAACAAACTAATCTAGGCACAATGAAGGGTGAGTGCAAATCTCAGATGCCTCCTAGTAGATGTGTATAATATTATGCATTCAAATGATGATTTTATTTTGGTTATAATTTTGTAATACTGGAAGAATTCCCGTTGTTCTGCTTTCTTTCTGATTCCTGATGTTCCTTTAAAAAATAGAGCTATGCAACAATTAGTATTTTGTATTCTACCTGCACATCAGCAGATAAAAATCCTGGTGTTGATAACATTTTAATGCTTGAACTTTTGGTCCAATACCTATCATCTCAGCTCATTATTATTTATGATTCACCTCCTGAAACACGGTAAATATCAGTAGTTATCTGGGCATGCCAAAAAAATTAAATGCAGTTGCCTATTAGGCATAACACATAATATTGTCCAAACTAGGGCATGCCGGTTATTTTTGTTGTTACAGTGAGCGTAAATCTGAAGCCAATTTTATTTTCCAAATGGAACATGCAAGCTATGTTAAACTAAGTTCTTCAGCTTTCTTCCTTGGTAATAAGCTCCCTTTTGTGATTCTTATCAGGTGTGCAAACGGGAAATGAGCAGCGCTGCCAGCAAGAAATAGAGGACATTAAGCATGGACTTGAATCTGGAAATATTACATATGACCCGGCAAAGCTTAAATTTTCTGATGAAGCAATCGAGGAGCAGAAGCATTGTGTTCGAATTGCTGATGAGAAGGTGGCTTTAGCCAGTCAAACTTATGACCTGGTAAAAGTGTCCTGGTTACTTAAATACTATGCATAAAACTCTATTGTGCCATGAGCTGATGAGCATATCATGTTCATTTTCTTTTTTTATTGGTAGGGGGAGAACACGAATAAGATTTATTTTGTACAATGTTCTTCTCTCTTTCGATGTTCATTTTCTTTTTTTATTGGTAGGGGGAGAACACGAATAAGGTTTATTTTGTAAAATGTTCTTCTCTCTTTCGGTTCCAAATCTTATATCGATTTGTGGCACTGAAATTGTCCCTGTCAAACCGAAAGAAAAACATGCATATATGCCATCTTAGCTGCACTAGTGCTTTAGAATCCAAGTAACAGAAAACAAAATTTTAATCAAATTTGTCAAGAAATTCACATTTATAGTTTCTTCTTGCTAGGTTCTGCTGTATATGCTTGCCACAAAAAGTTCCTAAATTGTGACTATGCAAGATTTTGATCTTGCTGATTTAGATACATGGTGCAGGTTGATGCTCATATCCAACAGTTAGATCAGTTTATGAGAAAACTTGAAGAACTTCGACAAGGTAAGGAAGTACCTTTATGTAACTGAGTGGTTTCTTTTAAATTCCACTTGTTTTGATTTTTTTTCCTTTTGGTTATTTGTTCCTATTGCTTCTTTACCACGCAATTTGGTGAACAGAAAAGGAGGCAGCTACAACTGCTGCTGCTGCTGCTGCTAGCGTTGCTACAGGTACGCCTGTTGCTGCTACTGTAACGGCTAGCGCTGGTACCTCAACTGCTGACAATACTCCAAAAGGTGGAAGGTCTGGCGAAAGAGGCCGAGGGGGTCGAAAGAAGTATGTTCTGCATCTGAATTATGTAATTAATTAGTATGCCAGCCATATTTTCTCGCTGTGATATGCGAACTCTCATTTGCAGGACTGCCAAGGTGCCCACTGAGCAACCAGCACCAGCCATAGATTTAGAACTGCCTGTGGATCCTAACGAACCAACATATTGTCTCTGCAACCAAGTCAGCTACGGAGAGATGGTCGCATGCGACAATAATGATGTACGTGTCACTTTCCTTCATTCACCTATTATAGTCCAGCTTAATGCATTCCGTTTTCAATTCCATGTTTTTGTATGCTTTGTCATTGGGTGCCTTGCCATCTATTTGGCAGTGCAAGATCGAATGGTATCACTTTGGGTGCGTCGGCGTGAAAGAGCAGCCAAAGGGGAAGTGGTATTGCCCAAGTTGCATTGGATTCCAAAAGAAGCGGAAAGGCAAGTGAAATGTGATCAACCTTTGATAGGAGGTAGCTTCTTGATGATAAGTGGTGATGGACGTGGGTAAGAAAAACATAGTAGCTGGTACTGTGAAATACTGTTGTAGCTTCAGTGTGATGTACATGTTACCCCTGTGTTACCGAGGAAATGCTGTAGGCATCTTAGAGTTAGGGACCAATCAATCATGAAGAGCAGTTGTGCCTGTATTGGTGTATCTTCATTGCCTTTTTTTGGTGGATGTGTAGGTTGTAATTGTAATCCATCCCTCCCATAGTCCCATGTGGGCTTGATGCATTCAGCCTCGCTGCGGCACGTAGGAGAAAAGCGGACGTGTATGTGCTAGCCGGACCGCTAGGTAGTTTCTCGGCCCTTCAGTAGTGCGCGCACGCCCCAATCTGCGCTCGAGGCCAGACGACGCGAGACGTGGAGTTTTTTTTATTTTTAATTTTATTTATTAAAAGATTTACAAAAATAATTTTCTATTTTGAAAATTTACAAAACTAATCGCCCATCGCCCTCTGGGAGGACGTTTTTTAAAAATCGCCCTCCCAGAGGGCGTTTTTTGTGACGTGCCTGACGGCCGTTAGCCGAGGGGGCACGGCCGTCCGAGGGGGCACGGCAAATTTGCAGGCAGCCCTCTTGCCGCTCTCTAGGAGGGCGATTTTTACTGTGGGGGGCCGCTTGTACAGGGGCAAGGGAGGGAGAGGCACTTTTTCAGGCGGTCCCCTCCCCGCCCTCTGGAAGGGCGTTTTTTTACTGTTGCTTTAAGTTTTGAAAGTTTTAAAGTTGTTTTTGTAAATATAATTTTGAAGTTGTTGTAAATAGAGTTTTTTTAAGAAATAATATTGTTGTTAAGTATAGTTTTTTTATTAATACAAATTAATTTGTTAAGAGTTGTTTTTAACTTGTTATTAATTAATTAATGACATATATTTTATAATTGATTAATTATAATTTGTAAGTTGTTTTCATAATTAAGTTTGTAAGTAGTTTTTGTAAATATAATTTTGTTATAATTGATTAATACCCATTTTGAATTGAATGTTTGGAGAAACACATCGGATTTTTAATTTATTAATTTTAAATATATCCATTTTTAATTTAGTAATGTACAGAACTTTTTTTTTAAATTTGGTAAGAATTGTTTTTAAGTTGTTAGTAAATAATTAATGACAGAATTGTTTATAATTGATTAATTATAATTTATAAGTTGTTATTATAATTATAATTTATTATAATTGACTAATACACATTTGTAACTGCATATTTGGATAAACATATCGGAGTTATAATTTAATAATTTTAGATATATCCATTTGTAATTTATTAATTTACAGAACCTTATTTTGTTTATCGGTTATTTTGGGAAATTCCAAAAATCACTTTCGGATAGG
>BDMV01000003.1:3605419-3630536 GCA_008326285.1 Oryza officinalis | reverse complement strand
CAGGTCAATCTGGACCGCTCTATCCTGGTCTCCGCTCGGGGCCAGTTTGGGGCGTGACAGAACATCTCTAGCTGGCAAGCGGTCTCGACTGCAAATTTCTGAAGGGGTCCTAATTCTTCTGGATCAAAAACTTTCTGTGAAACTCGATTAAAAAAATAGCACAGCTTTGTTATCACTACCTTGGTGTGCACTGGTTTCACCGCCCTTATAGCGATAGGGAGGAATACCGTAAGCATCTTATGACAGTCGTGGGCGTTGTATCCAGAAATCGACAAATCTTTCATTGATACTAGTTTCCGGATATTCGATGAGAATCCAGTCGGCACTTTCAATCCACGAAGACATTGACAGAAAGCTTTTTTCTCTTCTGGTGACATTGAGTAGCATGCCGGTGGAATCTCAATCTTACCATTCGTTAGCTCTATCGGGTGGAGATCTTTCCTTATGCCCAAATTGACCAGGTCGTTACGTGACTTCAACCCATCCTTTGTTTTACTTGGGATGTCAAGTAAAGTCCCGATGGTGCTGTCGAACACGTTCTTCTCGAGGTGCATGACATCGATGGCATGGCGAATCTCCAGGTCTTTCCAGTACGTCAGGTACTTGAAAAAGATTGAATGTTTCTTGAAGGGCAGCGTGTTTTCTACCACTTCTTTCTTCCTCTTGCCTAAAGCTGTCTTTCCCTTGCCGAACACGACCTTTATGTTTTTTGTCAGCTTAAACACCGTGGAACCATCCTTTGCTTCGGGGGCAGTACCTTCCTCAACAGTTTTGTCAAAAAAGGTAGCCATCGCACGATACCTATGCTTCTGTGGTAAGAAACGACGATGACGCATGTAAACTAACTTTTTTGACGAGGTCAGGTATATGTACGATGTGTTGTCCAGGCATATAAGACATCCGGTCTTTCCTTTAATCTGTCCTGAGAGAGAAAAATTTGCTGGTAGATCGTTTATAGTAACGAATATGATAGCACGCAGAGTAAAATGCTCCTGTCGGTACGCATCAAACAATCGTACACCCTCTTCCCACATTTCTTGCATATCCTCCATCAAAGGTTCAAGAAACACGTCTAGATCGATGCCAGGCTGTTTTGGCCCTTGTATAAGGATAGTCAACAAAATATACTTTCGCTTCTGACATAACCATGTCGGAAGGTTATACATGGTGAGCAGAACAGGCCAAGTGCTGTGCGAGCTGCTTAGATCACCAAACGGATTCATTCCATCCGTGCTCAACGCAAACCTTACATTTCTCGGATCATTTGCAAATTCTGGATGCTTCGAATCAAAGTTTCTCCATTGTCGAGCATCGGCGGGGTGTCGAATCATACCATCTGTTTTCCGACCCTCTTGATGCCATCTCATCAACTCGGCGTCGGCGGGGTTCGAGAACAATCGCTTCATGCGATCTTTCACTGGCAAGTACCACATCACCATGGCCGGAATCTTTTTTCCTGGCTCAACCAATGTATTTGGTTCGGCAACAGCACTATCGGTGGCACTGTTATCCTTTTTGTACCTACTCGCCCCACAAGTTGGACACTTCTCCAAGTCAGCGTATTCATTGCGATAAAGTACACAGTGATTAATACATGCATGGATCTTTTCCACACCAAGTGATAATGGACATATCAGTTTCTTGGCTTGGTAGGTGTTAGCTGGCAACAAGTTAGGCTTAGGAAGTATAGCTCTAAGGAGACCCATCAATTCATTAAAACTAGTATCAGACCAGCCGTGCCTGGCCTTCAATCTAAGAAGTTCTAGCACCGAACGCAACACTGTATACTGCATGTCACATCCCTTTGATTGATCGTACAAAAGATCTTTCGTTGATTTCTGCAACGCCTCCCAATTATTTAAATCTTTTGCTTTCTCTGTTAGGACCTCTGGTTCAGCGTGCCGCAACATATCCTCAAGATCAAGATCAATATCAACCTCTGCGGCGTCAAAACCAGTGCCGCCAAAATCACCAGTCATTTGACGAGACATGTCATCAATTATAAAATCCTCTGCCTGATCGAACCAAATATCACCAATCTCTACAGGAGGGGCGACTTCCCCGTGATAACTCCAAACTGTATATTTCTCCACAAATCCACGCTGAATTATGTGTCCCAGGATTACATCCGGATCTTTCCACATCTTCTGATTCTTGCAATCCACGCATGGACAAAAAATATCCTTCCTACTCTCTCTCAAAGCGTGTGTCTTAGCCTTGTCAATAAATGTTGATGCTTCTCTCATGAACACCGGATGAGTTCTCCGTGTCTCATACATCCATGTCCGATCCATCTAAAAAATTCACAGCATTAATTAATATTATATTGCCGGTGTTTTCTAAATAAACAAATTAAACTTAATTCATACTTTTTAACTAAAACCTCATTCACAACAAATAATAATACGGAGACAATATTAGCTACCAAAAAATGGTTCAATCAAAAAAATAAAATATTTGACCTACAAATTACATACATATATAGCACAAAGTACCAATTCGCACAAGTTTACATATCTTCGCATTCAACCAATGAAATTTTACAAAAACGGAAGCAAATGAAGGAGATGATCGAACACATTACCTTTTATATTGATTTCAATCGAAGATTTTAACTCTACCAAAAGAAAATGCCTATTTTTGGAGAGAGAAACCGAGTTAAAATAAATTCAAATATCTTCACATTAAACCAATAAAAACTTTTAAAAGTGGAAGCAAATGGAAGAGAAGATCAAACATGGTACCTTTTGTATTGATTCCAATTGAAGAATACAAGTTGAAAACCTTCCCCCCTATAATTGCAATTTTTTGGAGAGAGAAACACCAAGTTCAAATGGCACTGTCGGGGGGTGGGAGCTGTTTTATAGTGCATCATCACGTGCGGTTCACCTAACGAACCGCACGGGATAATCATTATCCCGTGCGGGTTCTTAAGAGGACCGCACGGGATAAGCATTATCCCGTGCGGGTTCTTAAGCGGACCGCACGGGATAATCTTATCTCATGCGGTCGGCTTAAGGAAGCCGCACGCGATAATGAGTTATCCCGTGCGGTCGGCTTAAGCCGACCGCACGGGATAACTTATTATCGCGTGCGGTTCAACAGCCGGCCCCCTCGGGACCGGTTTTTCCAGGCGCGGCCACTTATGGCCCGCCTGGAAACGGTTGGAGGCCTCGTCCAGAAAGCCCCTTTCTGTAGTAGTGACAAGAAAATTATTTCTGTAGTAGTGTCAGATTAAACTACTGTTCAGCAAGAGGTTTATTGGCCTGTGACGTCAAACCAGGCAACGGAACAACATCACACAATTGCTAGCTGCAGCAGCATGTGCCTGTACGTGATCGGTACATGTGCATATGCACGGAGGCCAGGGAAAGTGAGAAACCCACCTAGCTAGCTATATATAGCTCGAAGCCGGAGGCATGTATGTGTGTGTAACCACCAAAACGGCAATGCACTTGCATAGTTGCATATCTGTACGACTACTGTACCTAGCGTGTACGTGTGGGATTTGGTGTGCAGTACATGTCCAAAAGCAACAAAAATCCTTTGATTTTACGATATGTTAATCAAGCAGCTTTTGACAAAGGCATCGAGAAAGGCCACAGCCACAAGAACATGATGGTGTCAAAAGAGAGATACCAGTAGAATGCTGGTCGAAAAGCTGAATCAAAGAGGTTCATTCATAGGCACAACAATATTGCGCTTGACTTTTACGTGGACGCATGCATCGATGATCGATCAGGTATTGGACGGATGAACTAGCTATCGAGCGCAAACACGAATCTTGAGCCCTTTTTAATTTCGCGCTTTAGATCGATCAAGCTTAATGGGCAAAAAGGGTGTGTACTTGACAGGTTAATGGAGCCGAAAGTGGCAGCTAGCTACCTCTGCATGCATGGCTGCCAGCGCGGCAAATACGTAAAGGAAGATATAGAATCGTGTGCAATTGGAGCATGCAGCGGCAAGTGCCTATCAGCTATTCACTTCCTACGTCACATCTAACCAAAATCTTTTATATTTTTTTTAAAAATAATTATTAATTAAATTTATACGAATTGTCGAGCGTACGCAAGTACACGACTAATGATTCTAAATTTATTCACATTATAGAGACAAATATACAATACACTGTAACACTTTTATGCACTGCCTGACCACTCTAAAGTAGTCATGTTTTATTTAATTGTCCAATATTCTCTTTATATATATTTTTATTTTTTTTGTTATTTGCATGGGAATTACTCTAGTACGTAGCCCCTTCTCCTATTTCCTCTTTCCCGTGCATCTTACTCTAGTAATATTTAAGCCGGCGTGACACTTCTAAAGCTATCGCATTATCTACAATGAATTGTATTTGCTCTAAGGAAAAACTCGATCTTTTACTATTGCTTACACACGGTCCATTTAATTGGCTGGATTCGAATAGCTAGTTGGCCGAATGCTGTTTATCTATATATTGCCATTACAAACGTGCGTGTAGTAGTCCGATTTTCTTTGGCCAAAAGGCCCAAGGCTAGAGAGGTCTCGTTTCACCAACAACAGAATTGAAAACACCTTGACAACAGCCAAACCCTAGAAAAAGACCGGTCGATCGAGACGTGCTTGTTTTCCATGTACAAAACAACAATGAAGCTTTCAGAATTGAATATANAGTATATATATATATATATATATATATATATATATATATATATATATATATATATATATATATATATATATATAAAATCAATCCTTGATTGATTATTGACGATACTTCACGTTAAGTAGTGCTCCTACTCCATCATATCAACCGCTAATGGGCCGTTTTATGATTGAGCAGAACGACTTGCAGTGACAAAGAGGGAGAAAAATTGAAGAGAAAAAAGGGAAAAGAGATAGCCTTTTCAGTACCTCCCTTCATTCTCCAATAATTAACATTATCACTATTCATGCTTAATTAACCACTTGTCTTTTTTAAAAAACAATACACTTGAGAACATGATATATTATTGAAGTACGTGGTACCTTTCATTACTACTCCCTTTATATTATAAAACTAATTTAAAGTTCTATATGTCCTGTAAACTTAATTAAACTTAAAAAATTTATTAAAAAAATTAAAGCTTATACAAAACAGAGGAATAAAAATTATTTAAAAATAATTTATAGTTTAAAGTAGGATGAATATAGTCAACACTGACAATTATTCGAGAATCGGTTTGCATTAGCTAGGAGGAATCAAAACCAAACTTGATCGTGTTTGCGTAGGTGTAATGCCGCCACAAGAAGTGCAGGGTCAGGCACGCACACGTGTGCGGCTGCATGGATGCAACCGTGTATACCGCGCCTGGGCCCAGCTTGACACCGTGGGCCCCACCTCTATGTGGGCCAGACTATCAGCAGCACCCGCCCTGCGAGAAAGACGAAACAACGAGCCAGCTGAGGCGCTGGACGGGGCCCACCTGGAGGAGACAGGGGCACGCAGCTGGCGCCGACTTCCGACGTGTAGCCGACGTGGATTTGTTGATTAAGAAAAGATTAAAGCTTTAACAAATATAAGTACAGTACGAAATGATCGTGACACGGTTGATGTTAAAGAGTGACCAGTTGCCGAATTTTCGCCACCGATTTTTTGGGATATTAATTAATAGTATTTGCTTGTGGTTTGTATTTTATTTGAAGGTCCCATTATTTTCTAATTAAGATGTAGATTTTATCTTGATTTTTGTTAGCACATTTTTTAAACTACTAAATGGTGAGTATCATGCAAAAATATTTTTTAAGTTTGTAATAATTAATACTTGAATAACCATGCGTTGATAACTTGTCTTGTTTTATGTACGCTGAAAATTTTTCATCTTAAAACAAATCCAACTCGAGCGGGGCCTAAGACAAGGGACATGATTAATGTGATTTGGATTGTTACTACAAATACAAATTACCTCACCACAAAATTTGATAGCAACATAAACTTATTTTTACCAAATTTTAATGGGCGTGATGTACAAAATAATTCTAGGTTGGTTCGTTCAGCTCACCGGGGAAGAATGTGAAATACAATTTTGGCTTTGTGTTTGACTGCACGCAAATACTGATATAACTAGCTTTAATTTCCTGTGGACTTCCCGGCGTTTCTGCTCCCAGTTTCAACGCCTACGTTCGCTAACGACGTATACTAGATCCAATTACGACCAACTTCGATCACATTCAGCAGTATTTCAAAGTACGCAAATCATTGGGTTGATTTGGTCCAGCCAGTTGAAACAGAGAGACCGAATGTACTATGTGGATGGACGCTTGTCGTTGGACCCATGTCGTCGCTGTTCTTCAGTATTCTTAATGCGATGATATGTTTTAATAAGCATTGGACTTCGGTTAATTAATTAGCCAGGCTGCTGCATACATGCAGCTAATTAACAAGAGCCAAAGTGCTGCATGTGACACACTGATGAAAGCGACAATCTCGGCATAGGAAATGATTCTCTAGCTTTATAGAGTACAAACCAACAACAAGATGAGTTTTCATCTCTGAAACAAGCATATGTCTCTAGTAGTAAAATTCTACTGTAGAATACATCATACCTTCTACTGGTATATATTCAGAGCAACTGCAGCTACATGCAAGTATCAAGGCTAAAAATCATGTGGAATGTTATGCTAAAAATCATCTGTACTAGAGTCACATGATACTTTTTTAGATAATAATATCATAATACATATGATTAAGGAAGCTCCTAGCTGTGTAATTATTCCATATTCTCCATGATCAGACAAGAGATTCAGATAATAGTAGGCATGGCATTACATGCTAAAGCAAGTACAGGTGGATCATGATATTCTTTCTTTGCTTCTGTCGGATCGAGTTTCGGATTCAGTGAATTAGTTCTTCTGAGACGTGGAAAAGTTACACAGCAATTTCTGTCCGAGAATCTCCAGGCAAGTGTGGGGCGAGAGTGATTGACAGTTGAACAGAAAGTTTTGCCTGTAGCTTTGCTTGGCCCCGGAGAACAGTGACACCGAATCCAATTAATCCCTGTGCGTAGCCTGCAGCTTCTTCCTGCATTCCAAGGGATCGAGAGTGCTATCACTAGTACGAGGATGTTTTTACCTTTTCCACAGCATGTGTTTGTCTGTTCAAGCGACTGTGAGAGTGAGATGCTGCGGCAGTTGCAGCGATCGATTGGAGCAAGCAAAGGAGGCAAAGTATTGGCGTGGCAGGCCGTCAGGCCGGCGGCCTCTCTGGTAAAGGCAGACCGACGAAATTCTGGCGCACTGAGCTGTGGGCCTAATAGTGAATTTAAGGGCTTTGTTCGTTTGGTTAAATTGGAAAGAAATTCTCTCCGCACGAAAAACAAAACGACTTATTAATACATGATTAATTAAGTATTTACTAATTTTTTTTGAAAAATAAATTAATATGATTTTTTAAAGCAACTTTCGTATAGAAACTTTTTTAAAAAAACACACCGTTTAACAGTTTAAAAAGCGTGCGCATGGAAAAAGAGATGTGAGTTGAGAAAGTTGGGAGAAGAACTCAACCTAAACCCATCTGAGTGGTCTTGGGCCAGAGATGTGTGGGTTGGGCTTTAAGCCTTCCCCACTGCTCGTTGATAACTCATTTTCCTCACACAAAAACTAACTCATTAGCGCATAATTAATTAAATATTATATTAAAAAACTTTTAAAAAATAAATTAATATAATTTTTCAAAATACTTTTTCTATAAAAAATTTTTTAGAAAAATATATCGTTTAGCCGTTCAAAAGAGTGCGCGTAGAAAATAGTTGAAAAAGTGCCCTTCCGAACACACCCATGTGTAACACGTATTCCACCATGCTTACTGCCAACTCGTTAGTTTGGGGCTAGAGAAGGTGATCAATCTAAGACTATTTTTCATGTTGATTTGTTCCATTTTCAAGTACTGCAAGTACTTGAACCTAAGCTCATTGTATACTTTCTTAACTATATATATAGTGGTATTGAAAAGATTGCCCGAATAATAAGCTACTACACCACATCATTTCAGTTCGTGTTCCAGCAACCTGCAAACTCCTGTGGCATGTGCATGCGTGCATGATGCATGCTATGTTTCTTCGAAGAAGATCAGTATATAAATATAATAATTAACAGCAGCAAATGAAGCGCGCGCACATCGATCTACTGATCTAAGTACACCACATCTCCTCCAAGTTCTCTTCTAGAAAAAGAGGATGGCTGGTTCACTTCCAGATTCTCCAATCCTCCATCACACGATTGAACTAATGCGCATTACGTATTCAGATTTTCAGAGAAACCGTCCTAGCTGAGCCAGATACCTGCACAAATCTGCCTTTCCATCGTCTAGCTAAGCTAGGCGATTGTTTATCCATGCACCAACCCAAGCTTGATGACCACTAGTTACCATAACAAGGAGCCGATATCTAATAAAAAACGATCTCTCGCTAAGCTTCAGTGGTGGATGCAGATATTTCTTTGCTGCGTACGTACGTTCGTCGATCGATCGGGAAAGTTCTGGTGCTGCTACTGTCCAAACATGCAGTGCTGAATTCTATATTCGTATCTGAACATTGTGGTGGGGTCAGACTCAGATCAGACCTCTCTCTAATTATACGCAAGGAATTAGGGTTTGAGCTAGCTTAGCTAGCAGCCAGTCATTGAGCTCTTCTAGTACAGGAGCGAAAGAGACTCATCTGTTGTTTAGAGTGCTAACTAACTGTATATCTTAATTGTGGTGTTCAGAAGTTTGGGGTCGATATGATGCCAGTAGGACGAGGACTTACTATATGGGTTGGTACTTGGTAGTTACGCAACACTAGTGGCTGTATGTTCGTCTGCAATTGTTGTCACTGTTTTTTGGCTTGGACGAAAGCTTGTTCGATATCTCGTATACATATTGCAAGGTCGTAATTAATTCGAGGTTAGCGAACATCGCCTACTGTTTTTGACTTTTCTATCATGGGTGATGTGTTTTCACAAGACAATAGGCGATTAATTTTCTAGTTACCTTATACTCCCTCCAGGCATATTTTATTTTCTGATTTTCTAAAAGTCAAAAGACATATTTATAGTTTTTATATGCTAAATTAAATTATTGACCAAAAGATCATCTTAGTACTCATTGGTTGTATGCATGCATATAGTTTTTTGGTTTTGTTATATGGTGGATGAATTAATTATTCCTTGATGTTGGTGATAAAAAAATATAGTACTTCATGATAAAATATAGAGTAAGAATTTTTAGAGTTGGACACGAGTATTAAGAAAGTAGGTGAAATTAAATAGAAAAAAATATAATTGATTAAGAAGATAATGCAGATGAAGAAATTGCTATATTTTGAAACACATTTTAAATACTGGAAGTTATTATATTTTAAGACGACGAGAATGCCATAGTATATGTCATTGATTTTTCTGTGCATTGAAGTAGGTACTACTTATCTTCAAGATATTAGAAGCTTTATTAAATTCTGATAATTACATCAAAATAATATAAATATACTAAGAGCACTCCCGGTCTCTGTATGAACTAGCTAATTACTACTACATGTTTATTGACACAAACAACTACTTTATTATAGGATTCTTTGGAACGTAAGAATGCTATTTTTTTTTGCAGGAACTAGCTAATTCATTATCTCTAGAATTTCAGAAAATATTCTCAGTACACAGAATGCTTATATTTTGAAACCGAAGGAGTACTTATCTATACATTACCAATGCAATACATCACGTATATCACAAATATTTTTAGACTTCTTAAGATATAATGCCAATTCCTCTTACATATGCATAGCGCCTGCCATCTGTCAATACAATATCTTTTTGCCAATATTATAGAGTTGCGTACGTGTGCTTCCCCCACATCTTTTTGCACATGCTATACCTATGCATAGGTTATGATTCCAAGAGAAAATAATTCTTTTTGTATGATAGTCATCAATCCTCTATTAAGAAAATTAAGCAAAAGCACTGGCATTAACAATGCATCACTGCACGGTTTAAACTAATCAAGTGCCAATTAAAGCTCACATAGACAGGGACAATCTCCAGTTGTATGTGGTAAGAGACCATAGGCCATGTGGCTCTTGTCAAGCCACCACTAAGCAAGGACTTTGCCATCAATTTGGGCCAGATATCTCCTTGCTGATGCTTTGCCTACATATTTTATCTCTGGGATTGGTACGGCCAATTGACACCTGTAGTCTCAAGCTGCTCGTGAGATTTTTGAACACCGATGTCGGATTTGATCCGATCTAGTTTGTTTTCTTGTGTTCTTGCTCTCTATCTCTTCTTCTTTGGGAATAAAGCGAAGAATCAAACGATGCACTTTACAGCAGATAGATCACCTTGAATGGGAAGGAAATCCAGAAATTAATTTACTACGCTAGCTTTAGATATCACATTGTTAGAGTTATACCGAGATCTTTAGAGCAAATGAGTTATAATGCTCACATTTCTGAAGTTGGTATGATAGTTAATGCATTTTGTGGAGAATCATAAATATGCACGGCATGTTTGCCAAGCTCCAGGTCCTAATTCTTGGTGACTTTGATCTTTGTTCTCCTTGAATCAGATTTACACAAGAACCAGGATCAGTTTGTAGAATGTTTGACTATTATATTGGAGAGATAATCCAGCCATAATGTGAACTTTTTTCCTTAGTTATTTTGTTGATGATTACGGGCCTGTTTGAGAGGGCTCTGACTACAGGAGTGGAGTCTAGTGTTTGACAGACCCTTATTTGTGATTTTACATATCTGATCTGTTGTTGAGATTTAAAGATAATTAATATGACAAGCAACTGAAATTTTTTAATGAAAAGAAAAGAAAAGGAGAAATGATTAATGACACAAAGAACATATAGGTTCTGTTGGATGTCACAACAAATACAAAGCCAGGTAACTCTGATCAATTTACCATTGATATACGAAAAGAACCTCCACATACTTAAATGCGGATGTCATCTCTCACTTTCTTTTTTTAACTTCGTTCCTTTTCCTTCTTTTGGAGATGAGCAACTTTTTAGGCTTAGCTTATTCTAGACATCCCCACAACATCATTTACCACACACATACATATCTGTGTACTGTATCTGCATTACATTGACGAGATATAGGCTTGTAAAGCTTTGATGATAACTAGGGTTGACGCCGCCCGATCGAGTCTGCCTGACAATGGAGTTCAGTTTCAGTTCATGTTCGAGCGATCTCGAGTTAGGCCTGCATCTGGCCTCTGTGCCATGGCCAGGTGTATGGTCAAACAACAGTAGCATCGAACGCCTTTCTTGATCTCTTTTTTTTCTTCTTTGCGTCTGATGCTTTCGGAGGATTGGGACATGCACATACACGCATCTGTACGAGCGTTGCATATTAAAATGATCAATTCCGTGTTTTGCTGGACACCAGCGGCCTAACAATTCAGTAACGCAAGTAACAACCGCTGCGTTCTTCAGTCTAAAGCCTTCCGGGGAGAAACGTTTGTTTAATCCGAGTCTTTTCGTGGCCATTTTCTCCTGTCTGGATCACTTTTTCGCTGCATGGTTATCTAATTATCTCTCTGCAGTGCTGATATAGTGATCTTGCACATGCAGCAGCGCACATATATGGATCATGGATGGATGAGATTTGATTCAGATGGCATGCTATCTTCTGCAGATGAAAACTTTGAATAGGGAACCTAGTGTTGTACATGGAACCTGAGTCGCATGCAAGGAAGCAGCTATTTACCATTTGATGGCTACTTTGTGTTTCTTAAATAAACTAAGCAGGATAGACATGCCCAGAGATTAAACATGCATCACGATTCAGTATGTTCTGTTCTGGATGGCCTGGTGCCTTCTCAGAGAAAAACTGGCTCAGAATTCAGAGAAGGGTTCAGCTTTTCACTGAAAGTCTGAAACCAGAAGCAAACTTGCTACGAGATTAGTTATGCTAATTAAGCAGACCACTCTTGATTAGAACAAGTTTCATTAGCAGAACTGTCAGAGCTTAATTTGCTTTGAATTCAGTACGCGGTTAGGTCAACTTTAATTCAGTCTACTACTCATCATAGCTGCCCATTGACCCCGATGGTTGTTTACTTGCAATTAACACAGGAACTCATGGCTTTAACCGCTTCCAACGTTGGTGGAGAGATTGTCCACTCCACTTGCAAGTTGAAAATTTGCAAACCTTAGCACGATATATGTACTGGTACTTTTTTGCCTTTTACACTTGAATCTTGGCAATGTAGCCTGTGCTGTATCAGGCTACCGACTAGTAAAAAAAAAATCAATTTATTAAGCAAACACACTGTTAGCTACTACACTCAATTAATTTACTACTGCTAGTCAAGAGCACCACCATCTCTTAGATACCGTCGACGCTTAATTAGATTGTACTTTATACCACGTACACGCGTAAAAGGCATCCCGATCGATGGATTGATAAACATCATGGGATGATTGATTAGGGATTTGTAAAGGATACAATAAACTAAAGAAGCAAAAAGATGCTTGCAAGGCTTAGCCCTTGCATTGCATCGCATTGCGTCACCACAACATTCTAGTAGGATATGAGCTTTTTCTCAGTAGCTAAGCAATATTATATTTGCGATCGAGCTAGCGAGAGAGAAGCTTAGCACAAGTGGGAGTGGAATTGTTACTCGCTACTAGGCGAAAACGACGTGACGCCGATCGCCTCAGCTCCGGCAACTTGCCGAGCTCGTATAAATGGTGAGCATGGCCGGAGATTCTAGCTGCCACACAAGCCGGGAACCAAATCCAAAGAGCAGTGTACACATATCACCTCACTGCTGCACACATAGCTAGAGTCATATACAATTATTCTGCAGCTAATCACACTTAGCACAGTTAAGTATTTATCATTGATGGACGAGATCAGAAGCCTGATGCTGCAGCAAGGGTGGAGGAAGGGCCCGTGGACCGCGCTGGAGGACAGGCTCCTGACCGAGTACGTGCAGCAGCACGGCGAGGGCAGCTGGAACTCCGTGGCCAAGCTCACAGGTATCGACGATCGAGTTGATGATCATGCATGTTCAGAATGTTTCAGCTCGGAACTTGTTGTTCAGAATCAAGATCAAAATTCAGTGTACATGTGGTGTGGTGTGCAGGACTGCGGCGCAGCGGGAAGAGCTGCCGGCTGCGGTGGGTGAACTACCTCCGACCTGACCTGAAGCGGGGGAAGATCACCCCCGACGAGGAGACCGTCATCCTCCAGCTGCACGCCATGCTCGGCAACAGGTATGGAGCTGTGTGCATGAGCTTGAGCCATTGCACACTGTAGCCTCCACTGTTCTACTGTGCTGGGTGCGTTGGTGCCTAACCGTGGCGGTGGCGGTGCGTACGTGTGCAGATGGTCGGCGATCGCGCGGTGCCTGCCGGGGAGGACGGACAACGAGATCAAGAATTACTGGAGGACGCACTTCAAGAAGGCGCGGCCGTCGCGGCGGGCGCGGGCGCAGCTGCTACACCAGTACCAGCTCCAGCAGCAGCAGCAGCATCGCCAGTATCTCCAGAGCCTGAACCTTCTGCAACAGCAGCAGCAGCAGCAGCTTCAGCAACAGCAACAGCAGATGATGTTACTGCAGGAGCAGGAGCAGCAGAGCCCGCAGGAGGAGGTAGCTGACGATTCCATGGTGATGATGATGAACAATCTTCAGAGCAAGGAGCGTTGCTGCACGGCGGTCTCGGTGGTGCCCGAGGACTGCGTGCTCCCCGCCGATGATGATGCGCTCTGGGACAGCCTCTGGAGGCTCGTCGACGGCGATGGCAGCTGCGGCGAAGGCTCGAGCGGGGGCGAGTACTAGGCTACTAGCTAAGCAGCTAGTATAACCAGTGTAGAGAGAGTGGAAGTCTGGAAGAAAATAGGGGTACAGTGCAGGTTTCAGTTGCTGCAAGGATCGATCGATATTAGTGCCGGTACTTGCTAGTGTCAGGATCGTGCTTAGCTTAATTTTCCTACGCGAGTAGCTCGCCATGGATCGTGTTTTGCGTTTTCACCCATGATCATGCATGCGAGTCCGGACTCCGTTTCCTGTCACAAAGTGAGTCTGGACTCTGCTCCCTGTCACAAAGTTTGCAACATCATCATGTAATTTTGGTATCTGATATACACTTCTGCTACTGAATTTACCTGTCAGATACATTCACTTCACTCTACTTCAGTTCATGTTTTTAGTTTCAAGGGGAAAAATATCGAGAGCACTAGTTGACAATATTTCACGCGCCTTCTCAGTTCAGGTTCTGCTGCCTCTTTTACAGCAGTTTTCAGTGTCAAGGCCCTCCAGCAGCAACTCTCACTCTTTTACAGGTACAGCTCTCAGTTCTAATATTCTGAGAAGACTGGAGAGTTTGATTACTAGCTTTGGGAAGGGATGAATCAGGTGATAAACAAATGACTGAATGAGACTATCAGAAACGAAGTAGAGATAATTAATTGACCAACAGTACACCATGAATGCACCAAGAGCTTACAAACATCCTGGAACAACTCAAGGGAGAGTTTTATGTACAAGATAAGATTTAAAATGTAAAATGATGATGAGAAACCAATGAACAATGTCAGCAGTCCTTTCACCTGTCTCAGCTATTCTGTTTATCATCCCCTTTCAAAGTTTACCCATGTACACCAAACTAGTGATCACCCAAAATATTTATAATAAATTTACTCCCATGCCCACTGTAAAGAATGCAATGCAGAAAACAAACTAAAGAATTGGATATCTTCATTTCCCTAACACTTGGCTGGTTATTGCTAGAACTACCTTATGATCAAGCAATATGGCGGGAGGTTGGGAGGTGGCTAGAGAAGGACTTTGAAGTAGCAACAGTTGAAGAACGGTTCAGCATTTCGACAACAGAGGGCAGGATAGTCTGTGAGCGCTGTAGCATATCAACCATGGATGGTGTCTGGTAAGTATGAATAAGGGTTGTGAGCTCTGTTGAGTCGCCGCGTGCAGTTGCTCTTTGCCATGAGTGTGAGCTCAGGCCTGACAGCATGTAAGCCCTGCCTGATTCCTCGTACCTCTGCCGGCTCTCCACCCTATCCTGCATCTCCCTTAGCTCTCTGATTAATGCCAAGAACTGACTATCTGAAGAGTGTGCTGCATGTAACTCCAGTATTCTCCGACGGCTTTCAAGGATTGACACGGCCTGAGAGAAAGAGCCATCCTCAGCCGCAGATCGAGCAGCAGACATGTCCTCTGTGGCTTGAACGCGGTGCCATTCACGCTCAACCTCAGGTGACATTTTACAGTCAACACAGTATGCAGGACGCTGAATAATCACTTCTTCACCATCTAGCTGGTCATTCTCCATTGTAATTGCATCTAGGTACGTACATTTTGGTTTGATCAGCACAGTCTGTCCATGTGCGGCTGGGACATGTAGAGTGACCAGAAATCCCCTCTCTTCATCTGCATAGAGGTCACCAATATCAACCAATCCACTGCGTTCATTTCCAGCTACTTGACTTGCATAGCTGCCTGACTTGATGGAGGTAAGAGACACACCTTCATCTATACACTCGATGCACAGCCGCATATCCTTAACTACAACGCTAAGGAGGCCACCCATACATTGAGCAAATGCATCTTGGATTGAGCCTTCAGCATCAATGAATGAAAATGTGCCATTAGATGTCTCAGCAATAGCATGCATGGCAGCCGAATCATGGTCTGTACCAAAACCAAAGGTGTGGATTTGCACATGATGACTTGTTCCAGGAAGGATTGAAGGGGGAACAAGTATACTGTAGTTTACCTCAGCCTCACCAGATAGAAATGAATGGGTGTCTTGACCATCAGAAAGAAGAATTATGCTGCAAACAGGATTCTTCCGCCGACGATCCTCGACCACTTTAGCACCTTTCTTTAGCCCATCAGCAATGTTTGTGCCACCACTTGCGACAAGGGAACTAATGGCTTGCAAAGCTTGCTGCCGACCAGTTAAGGTCATTCGGCGAAGGGGAAAGAGCCTCTGTGCTGTAGATGAAAAGGCTACAACAGACAGGCGGTCATTGGGTCCAAGTGTTTGGATGACAAAACTCATGGCACGCTTAAGAAGTGAAAGTTTTATCCCCGACATGCTGCCACTGACATCAAGCACAGTCACAAGGTCAAGAGGTGCACGGGAGCTCACCGAGTCCAAGGACTTTGGAGCCTTCAGATGTATTAAGATAGCAAAGACCTGCCGTCTCACTGATTTTTGTATGGCTGGAAATTCTGAATACGTCTTGATCTCAACTGAATTAGTAACTGCATTATGTTCATCAACTGTTTCAGACTGAGGATCAATGTTCTCATCATCATTGAAAATGCTTGCCTCTGGAGTACGGAAGACAGCAAGTTGCTGTTGAAGGTTTCCACTATATCCGCGGGAAAGCCTGCGGACAACAGACATCTGCCCCTCATCCTGGGGCCAATTTACAGGGCTTACTCTAGCTCTTCCATAAGCAGTGTCTGCAGGTTGAGTACCCTGGAAGGGAAGTTCTTTCCACTCAGCGCGACATACCGGGCAGATGTAGTTGCCATGGTTGACATTTGAAGAGATACAATGAAAATGGAATTCGTGGGAGCATTCAGCTGTGAACAAGGCCTGCCCTCCTGTCCGTATGCCACCAAGGCAAATGGCACATAACTTCTGAAATGAAGAGAGGAAACAAAAAAAATGTTAGCATTGGTACCATCAGAGCTTTCATGGTAACAAAAACATGCGTTCTGCCATTATCAACTATAAATTGTACCTGAATATACATAAAGACTGTCCTATTTACGTGTCATACGGAAGAAACATAAAGGGATCTTTGTGTCATATGACAGTACTATTTACGAATGTAAAATCACACAAGAGCACGCAAGTAAAGGTGAAGACTTGATACAGCGTAATGAGAAAAGATAAGTGGCTTTTAAGTTTTGGATATACACGCAGTTAGTTTCTGAATTAGAAAAATATATGCACATACTGAAGTGTGTATGCATGTGTCGCTTGGGAGTAATAAAATACTGAATGATTCGTTGCAGCATAGATGACGCAAGACCGGATTAATAATATGAAGAAGGTTATTTCCTTGTATCATGTGTATCGTAGTTCTAAAAACATGTGAACTTTCATAAAAAAGTAAATATTCTTTACAGGTCAATGTGACCAATCAAGTTGTATTTTCAACAACCGATGAGACCAAGTCAAATAAGATGATCCACCAACTAAACAAAATACATACTCCGGTTTGCACTGGTCTGAAGCCATTTATGCCAAAGATCGTGGTGCCATTAAACAAATTCAAGTAAAACTTCAAAACAATGAAGAATATACATACAGCATTTGGACCAATATTAACATGAACGATTTGAAAGAGGTGGCCATATTTACATATATTGCAAATTTACCGGTCTATCAAAATTTTGTTCTCAAGAGAATTTATGCAACTACATGATTTTTTAGCAAATTCGGATAAAATCGATGCCCATATGCAAGTTTCAAATGGAAACTAAATATATCTAGGAAGGACTGAAAAATAAAGAGATATTTTACCCTTTCAGGTAAGAGATGACACCCAGAAAAAGAATGTTCTCTGTAGCTATTGTGATCCAAACTAGTTTTAGGACCAAAAATGATGAACTTCGTCATACCCCTATGAAGATATTTTACCAACATCGAACAGAAATTCACAATGTTTTATTTAACAACAAAAAAGAACCATCTAATATGCATTAATTAAAGCAGACATTTTTCTCACATCTGCACACCACAAATCAGACAATCGCAATCTAACATTAGCAGAAAGATAAAAGCGAAGATTAAACCTGACCTTCTTGCCCCGGCTCCCAGAGCTCGAAAGCCGCCGGACGGACACCGATGGCGACTTCAACTTCTCCTCCGGCACAGCACGCGCCGCAGCCGCCGCAGGCGGTGGAGGCGGAGGCGCCTCGTCTTCCGCCGGTGCATCCTCCACGGCCCTCTGCCGCGCCGGGAAGCGAATGCAGAGCCTGGTGGCGAGCGCGTGCTTGGCGCGATCCCACGCCGGCGCCATTGCTCACGATCCCTGAAAGGCGGCTCCTTTCGCACACCCAATCCTCTTTGCTGCTGCTCGACGGAGAAATCAAACTGGATCAGAATGGCAGGATTTGGGGGTGAATCGGCCTCCCCATCGCGGCGCAAGTTTCGCGGCGACCGGACGCGTGCAGCGTGGTGCGTTTCCTGGGGTTTTTGTTGGTGGCGCTGCGAGGAAGAGCAAAAAGAACGGAGGATTATAACAAGCAAGAGATGAACGTGAACGACGGAAGGAAGGAAGGAGAGGCAGAAATTTATGGGTGTTTAGACTTCCAATTATGCCCTTGTTTGACTGCAGCAGTAGTAATAATAACGCTTTAATTTGTGTTTTTTGTGTGCACTCCTAAATTGTTTGGGAGTTGACATTGGAGCATGACGGTATGAGCTGTTCACTTCTGCAGGATAGATACATGCATCTTGACAGCCAAATCCGTCAGCACCTATGTCTTGGTGATGTGAATGACTTTCTGGTTTTGTATTGTTCGTATTTGTAATCGGGGTAAAATAGTAAAGTAAACACTATTACACATTCTTTTAAGTAGCAGAGAGATTTTTAAGCCTAGGAAACGGGATCACAAGGAGAAAGGTGACAGTTGATCGGTTAAGGCTGTGTTCAAATGTGAGAATTGACAACTAATTTCTCTATCACGTAAAACGAAACGACTCATTAGCTTATTATTAATTAAGTATTAATTTATTTTTTAAAAAATAATCAATATAATTGTTTAAAATAACTTTCGTATAAAAAATTTTTTGTATAGACACATCATTTATTAATTTTGAAAAATATATATGTAAAACACGAGAAAAATGAATTGAAAAGAACGGAAAAGAACACATCCTACCTATGTCTTTCTGTCGTTCGTAGGAACAGTTGTTATCCGTGGCGGTACGACACAGCCGTGCAGCTCTACCGAGCAATTAATTCCCCGTAGACCCGTTGCATGGATAGTTGGATGCGTTCACGTCTTGGGTCGGAACTTCAACACAACACTAACCCCTCCCGGTCTCGCCGTACGTACGTACGACCGGCACACCCGCGGCGCACGACGGTACGTACGTGCCCATGTCGTCGTCGCCTCCGATACGTCGCGGTCGCGCTCACCCACACCGCCACCCGCGATACTGCGCGCCGCCGCGGTTGGCGCAACGGCGTCCCCGGCCATAGCCGCACCGAGAGGCCGCGGCTACGCACGCGCGCACGCACCAATTTCACCGATTTCGTTGGCGTCACGGCGTACGCCCGCCCGCGCGGGCCGCATCCCCGACGCCACGCGCGCGCGGTGCGTCGGCAACTCGGTGTGGTGCCGTGGTGTGCGTTGCCTTTGCCAATTGCCATGCCAAGCACGGAGTGTGTAATACTGCGTCTGCGTGGGATTTGGTCCAAGCGGCGCCGTCGTTTCACGCACTTACACGTACGGCTCCGCTACGTCCGTCACCGCCGCTTTGCCCGTCACGTCGATGAGATAGAGATATTACGGCCGATGCGGAGTACTAGTTATACCTCTCCGTACCCGCGCGAGCACGTGGTCGCGACGGTGAGAGTGAGAGTTGATAGGGACAACGGGCGCGCGACTGCACCCGTCTACTGCATCCATGTCACTGTTTGGGTATCAGTACAAGTTCGTTTGAGTTGATGGAGTAATACGTTATATTAGTCGTCGTTGATTATCATATAGACGATCCTAGGTTCAAACCACGTGGCTATGGCGAAAACGTGATCCGTATTCGCTGATCTAGATGTTTACCATTATCTGGTCAAGGTTTGGGTGCTACCGAACAAAACAGGGTGTGTGCAGAAGCAGAGCTGTGGTCTATGGATGGCTGAAAAGGCGTCGAGTTGGACTTGACAAGAGCACACACAGCGCACCGCACGTCTGCACCGCCCGGTTGAAAGTTCAGCTACAGCATTTGCAGATTCGCATCAACGTTCAACAGGGTCGTTCGAGAACCAGGAGAGACATGTGCGGCGTGTCAGAGCAACATGGTATGCGTTCGACACGAATTTTCAATGCATCTGTTGTTGCTGAACATATACAGTAGTGCTTATACTTTTTCCGTCCCAAAATGTTACTATATATAATATATATAATCTAGAATGTGAACAGAGGTCACATCTTAGGTTATAATATTTTAAAATGAATATAGTATTATTTTTATCTTATAATATAATAATCTACTATGAAATAGAATATATTACTATGAATCTGAACGAAATATTTGTTTTATCTTACACTATGTTATTATATTATGAGACAGAAGAAATAATTTTTTTTCAGTAGTAGTGTTCCAATAAACTGTACTAGTAATACGAACTGTATTTATTTAATGACCGGTAACTGCTTTTGTGCCAGTTTTTAACGCATAAATCATTCAACATGGACATGATTATCACTGAAAAATGCAAGTCAATCTTATTTCAGAAACTGCAAGTCAAATGCTGACAGAGACATGTCGCATGGTTGCATGGGCACAAAGCCCTGCCCAGTATTGCTACTGTTCTCGAGAATCTGGACGTGCAAGTGCAACCAGTGCTTAAGTAGGAATTAGCACTCTCTTTGGAATCCAACAAGTGCTAAACAGCTCAGAAATCTCTTGCATCCGGCCAGGCATGCAGCAGCTAATAGATAAAGCCAATTATTCAGTGACAGTAATTTGTGTGCGATGGTGCGACTGAACTGAAAATAATTCCGAAGCGCACCAGAACAGTACAAAATCACAAATGGAACAGATGTTCGGTCTGACAGGAACATGACACCGAAAGAGATCTCTTTGTATGCACTCCAGATGCTAGGTGGCCCTTTCAATCGAGTTTAGAGGACCTAGCTTAGCCTGGTTCAAACACGGCGGCTCCAGCAGCAAAAAGAAAAGGATGCCTCGCTGAGAAACTCTCCCAAAACCACATGTTTCCCGGCGCGCGCGCGGTTGGTGTGGATCAGTGGATGTCTCAGTGTGTTTTGAACGATCGTGGCGTGGATTGTTCATACTTCGTTCTCTTTCTCGGGCACCCGATCTAGTTGTTTGTTAATTGGGGAGTCAACCATGGAGTTTGGTGGCGTGGGAGTTGGTCTCGTTCATCCGGAGAATGTTCAGTCGCCGTCTCGCCGACGGCCCGACGCCATTTGCCAGCCGGTTGATTACCATGGCCGGTATGTTTCGGCTAGATTCTCCATTTTTCTGATCATGGATGTTTCCAGTCGAGAGCGGTGCACTTCTCAATACACTGCATCAAGGAAGGTTGAGATTTGAGACATTTCTTTACTTGCCGCGTGTCACCACCAAGCGAAAAATACTTTAGTCACCACCAGTATATAGTACTAGTATTTTACTACTTCAAACATTTTTAATGAATATAGTAATTTTTAATGAACAAACGGAGTACCGTTTTTAATGAATATAGAAACAATAACCAAACATTTGTGTTGAAGATAATTTTCAAAAGATCAAAGGGACCACGAGGTGAAAATGACTAATATCAGCATTAAGCTTTTGGCAAGAACTTCCACTGAATCAAATGAACTGTACAGTTTTTTCATAGCACGGAAATGGATTTTTAGCCTTTTCATTGCACTTTTACATGAGACGCGCAACACCTGACATCTGCAGACTCGAGTTCATCTGAAACACACACACACACCAAGTGATATATAGCTGACAATCCCTCTCCGGCAAACTCGATCCTCGATCAAGCTGTGTTAACCGTGTGCGGTTCAACGACGGCCGTGCCATTCTGAAACGTGGAATTGTCGGCCGTGCCGCCAGAGTCGCCACCGGCAGTACTGCCAGTGGCACTCGACCAAGTGAACTTGTCATCGATCCCTGCGTGGTACAGCAGTGCCCAGAGGTGCGTGATGAACTCGCCGCCGTCGCCGAGCCCCTTCTCGTGGGCGCTGACGCTCCCGGATGGCGCGAGCGATATCAGCAACTCCGACCAGAACTCCGCCAGTTCTGTCCAATCCACCCAGCCGCGCGCCTTGAGCTTGTCCGCGAGTGCCTTGCCTTTCCTCATCATGTTATCGGCCCCGCTGCCGCTGGCGGCGGCGGCTTCTTCGACCAACGTCTTGCAGGTGTACCTCACCGAGTTGTTGCCGACCGATCCCAGCAGCTTCGGCTTGTAGAACAGCAGGTAGGCGCAGTACTTGGACAGAACGGTGGCCACCTTGTGGCTGTCCTGAAGCTGGCGCTGACACTCACCCAGTCTCTGCGCCTGCCACTTCTCAAGGTGGCACGTCGCGACGTGCCACACGACGATGGTCTCGATCGCCGTCGGGAGCCGGCTGTATCGCTGCAGCATGCTTCTTGTCCTGGGCAGAGGCTTACCCGCAGTCAACTCCGTCTTGTTCGCCATGAGCGCCTTGCATATCGCCTTCTTCACCTGCTCCGGAACTCGGATGGTCTTGCCTTTCATGATGCGGTACTCGCCGTCGTTGTTGAGCAGGACGAACGATCTCACGGTGTGGTACACCTTGACGATGCACGTCGGGATGCACCCTCTCTTCGCCCCATAGACAAGGTTGAACTGTCCCAGGGATTTGCCGATTGGCTCCGCGATATTGCCGTAGCACACCAACCATATGATACGGTCAAGGAGATAGCATCGCCCGTACCGGTTCCGGACGTATTCAGAGATAACCATAACCTGTAAACGTAGAGTTCAGGGGAAATTAACGTTAATGAAAATGCATGCACGAGAAAATTGCTCTCAAGTGATAGTGCTTTCTCTGCTTAAAAATCGACTATTAGGCTTTTTAATTTGCTCCACACTGTGTAAGAACCTACATGAAAATACATGAGTATTTTTCAATTCTAAAACACATTTTAAGGAAAAGTAAGAATAAAATGTTGTACACCGTGTCACCGTGACAGAGTGAGATCGTTTCATCTTTAAGATCTATCATCTATCATCTCACATTGTTCTTAAGCTCTTGGTCAGTCAACTCAAACTGAAATAGTATTATATACTTGCCTTGCTACTTTATGATCGATTGATCAGGAGCGCGTATCCTCGCTAACAGTTTAATGATTATAATTAATTATATTTCCATCAATATGTAACCACGTGACAGCTTGTGAAAGAGCCTTTTCAGTTTAAAAAACACTGCTCACAACAGGCACACTACTGAAGTCAAGCATGAGGACGATTTCGAATGCAGGTAGCCAACCAAGCAAAGCCGTTGCCTTGTTATTTTATATAAAAAGTTTCTTTTGGCCACAGATAAACAAACTTTGTCCAAATGAAATTATATTAAATTATCATCGTACCTGAATATTTATATTGCAATTAGAGCAAATTCATTTCCGAAAACCCTTGGAAGGTACAGTAGCCAGGAGTTACCTTGGTCCAGTTAGAGAAGAGATGCATGGAGAACTCGCAGATGTCCATGGCCGTAACCATGCTCACGATACCAAATGTGATGGACAGATCCACATTCTTGCCATTGACCAAATTGGGCGAGCTCCCGCGAGGAACCCGGTAGTGCAGGACCGCCGATACTATGATCCATGTCGATACGCCGAGCGTCGCCGCGAACAGCACGACGCTGACCACCGGGAAGCCGCAGCTGAACAAGATGGGGTACTTGGTGAAGCTGATGTCTCTCGCAAACCCGAGCTCTGCTCGGATAACTCGAAACGTCCGCTCCTCGTCGATGTCGCTCGTGATGAGGCCGTCGAAGACGAGCTTCCGCGCCTTGCCCAGCTCTCTCTTGGTTGCCTCAACGCCGGCGAACTTCCGCCTCAGCAGCTTGCATAGGGCGAAGGACAAGCAGACGTCCTTCAGCTTGTAGCGGCCATCCTTATCAGGTGCGAGCAGCTTCCCTGGGTATTCCCACACCTTGGCGACGGTGACCGTGTGGGTTGCCGGCTTCAACTCTGGCTCGTAGATCCCCGGGATTGGGTTATCTCCATCCAACTTGGAGTCGCCGACGATGAGGTAGTTGTAGTTCTTCATGTGGAAGCCCAGCTCGCCAGCTTCAATGTCTGTCGATGTACTGCTCAACTCCGGCGTCAACTCGTGCTCACCAGCTTCAGTGTCTGTACTGCTCTCCGACGACTGCTTTTTACTGCTCTCCGACGACTTGTGCTCGTGCTTCATGTAGTCCGCGACGTGGCTGATGTTACCGTCGCCGTACCTTTTGTTGGCGATCTTGAACCGGACGATCCGCTCCAAGAACTTGGCGACCATGAGCGCCCAGAGCGCCCAGAGCGGGTACCGGAACTGCGAGGCATGGGAGTAGTACCGGACGTAGAGCCCGAGCACCACAATGTTGCTGCAGCGCGTAAACTCGTGGACGGCGAGGTCGGAGAGGCGGGCGGAGACGCCGTAGCCGGAGATGGTGTAGACGCCCTCGTACCCGGCGAGGAGGAGGATGCCCCAGAGGAGGTAGAGGTCGTTGCGGAACGGCATGGAGAGCAGCATGGCGAACATGCTGACGAGGAACCGGGTCACGGGCTGCGTGACGGCGAAGAGGAACCCCTTGATGAGGTGGCTGGAGCTCCACAGCCGGTGCCGCGACGCCGTCAGGAAGTAGGCCAGCGCCAGCGCCACCGCCACGAAGCAAGCCTTGGTCTCCACGATGATTCGCAGCGCCTCCACCGAGACCAGCCCGTCCACATTGCTGCAGTGCCGGTACTTGAGCGGCGGCGGCGGCGGCGCCATCACTGCCGGAGTGGATGCCATTGCAGTGTGAGCTTAGCTCCCAGCTGAGGAAATGGATATTATACTGCGTGTACAAGTGACTGTCAGTCTGCAGGCACGCTGGATTCTATATATACACGAACACACTGACAGAACGACTCAACCATATAGTTTAGTTAACTGCTCCATCTAATTATCAATATATAATAACCAATTGTGTATGGAAGCGACTCAAGCGAGTCAACTGTGCATCATTAACTGTGTATGATTGTGTCGTTTGCGCTCTGACGGGCAGGTCTTTTTAATTTAAGAACAAGGGATGCTAACTAGAAGCTTCTGCCAACTAATTGAGGAGCTATTCTGAATGACTTTCCCTGGTCTTAATTTCTTACTCTCATCTGTCAGCTTCCTCCATTCTTCATGACATCAGGTTCCCCACTCTCACCCCC